>VRLP01002544.1:0-85534 GCA_009660295.1 Lophius piscatorius
ACTCAGGTGGTAGACTACCGCTCTGTAGCTCCTGACTTTCCTGATCAAACTACTCAGGTGGTAGACTACCGCTCTGTAGCTCCTGACTTTCCTGATCAAACTACTCAGGTGGTAGACTACCGCTCTGTAGCTCCTGACTTTCCTGATCAAACTATTCAGGGGGCAGACTACGGCTCTGAAGCTCCTGACTTTCCAGATGGAACTACCGTGCCTCTTCCGTAGGATCTATGAGTGAAACAGCTGGATTAGAAGACCTTTTCACTGGAAGATGATGAAAACATAACTGTGGGTCGAGAAACAACAAAGTTTGTTTGTATGAAACTTAAATTGGCATGGTCATGACACTGTATACAATAAAAAAGCATGTCAGTAATATGTACAGCTGAAGAATTGTGGGACAGTGATGAAATCATGAAATAAAATTAATATCAGCATTCTATCAAGCATCAGACTCTTTGTGTTGGCAACTTTCAATCAAACACACAGTATGTAGTTTCCTCCAATAGAGTCTCTACATAAAAAATACAAAAGCATGAGTAGTATTGGACCATGGCAACAACAACCATTGTCGATGTTCTTTATAGAGATAATAACTCGTCCCCACCCTTTATTGTTTCCTGGCCACAAGATATCTTCTTTTCTTTTCTGTCACCAGAGCCCCTCTGGTGACAGAAAAGAAAAACATGGAAAGAAAAACATGGAAAGAAAATAGAGTCAATAAACTTTCAAAAAACTAACTTGAATCCATGAATCAATACAGCTCAATACTTGGCAAGGCACCTTAGGATACAAGAAGCTTTTAACTCACTACGTAAAATTATAGACCCTCGCACAAAAACAATCAGTAAATGAAGCTGAAAAAATAGAAAAGATCTTCAAAGAATACTACAAATACCTTTACTCGCAACCCCCAGCAAAAAGGAAAATCTGATGTGAAGAAATTTCTCCACTCACTGGATTTAGCATCTATTGGTCAGGTAGAAAATAAAGATTAACATCTGATATCACTAACAAGGAACAAAATGATACAATCATTAGTCTTAAGTCAAACAAATAACCAGGCAGCATATAACACAGCTGCATAATGAGCGCCAGCACAAATGCCTTCACATCGGGATTTGCAAACGTATTTGACATTGTAAATGAAATAAGGAGACGCATTTAGTTGTAACTCAGATGTCTCCATGTCATGTCTCCAACTTTGATGTCCCCCCCTCCCCACCTTTTTTATTTCATTTCTCTCTCCCTCTCTCATCCTTCCCTTCCCTCTCCCTGGTACTTCCTCACCTGCTGCGTCACTTTTGCACTCCCTATGGGCCAACCTGACCTGATTCCTAGCACACGTGTTTTTGATGGTGGGAGGAAACCCACACAAGCCTGGAGAGAACATGCAAACTTAACACAGAAAGGACCTTGGATTGACCAGGGTTCGAACCTGAGACCTTCTTGCTAACACACCGCCTGCCAACCCACAAAACTGTACAAGAAATTCATTAGTATATAACGTATCCCTAATTCAGTCAGTAAGCTTGAATTAATGGAAATGGTTGGGGAGAGAGAAAATGACGATACTTCAGAATCATTTTTAATCATAATTCAATAGAAAATGACCAAAATAAAAGGCATAAATAAATATTTGTAGAAAAACACAGGGAGATATCACATAAATGCTCTTATACCCCATTAGTTTGTCTCCCCACATGCTCAACCTATCAACGACACTCAAGTACACTGTTTATATATCAGTATTTGTTCTAGGGGTATTAGTTCATGTCACCTAAGCCCCGTAGTCAGCAAACACACTGTGATAACCCTGATATCCTGGATATGATATGTAGGATATGACACAGGATAAGGGCAGTGTCGGTTTTGTTTTTGACAATGGTACAATGGTATATGGAACATTATTTATTTTTGTATACGAAGCTTATCTGATCTCAGAGTAGTGATGATTATTTTATTTAAGAAAGACCAACGTGGCATAAAAAAAAAGAAAAAACATTCAAGTTAAATATGAACCTTCTTCAGCCTAGTGAGTTGGCTTAATCAAAAATGATGAGTTTGATCAAACACAAATGAAAGCAACCCTTCTGATTGAACTCCTCCAATTAAATGTGAAGAAGATCGAAGTAGTAAATATCATATATCACACTAATAGTTATTGTACTCACTAGGGGGAGCTTTAGTTTTAACAAAAAACACTGTTTTTTCGGACATAACCTCTTAACCATTGGCCCAAATTAGTTCAAATTTCATGCGTATGAATCGACTCAAGAAGATCTACCACGTAAACATGTAACTGCAGTGGTTTATATTTTACTCACAAAGGGTAGCGCTTTTTTTCTTTTTCTTTTTTTTTACAAACAACACTATTTTACCGACATAGCTTAAAAACTATTTCATAGATCATTTTCCAATTTTCTACCCGCATAGCACCTAGCATGAGGAAGAACAGGATGGATTTTGGAAAAAGGTTTGTTTTATATTTCTGACACTAGGAGGAACTTTAACTCCAGGAGTATGTGGGTCATAATCTCTCAGTTGTTGGTCTTATTTTGTCCAAATTTTGTGCATCGGAATTGACACAAGGAGATCTATTAAATATTGTGTTATACTCTAATAGTATATTTTTTACTCACTAGAGATGATTTTCCACAGAATGCGGTTTTCCAGATATAACTTCTTAACCTCTGGCCCAATTTAGTACAGATTTTGTGCGTATGAATTGACATGACTAGATCTATTTTGTATATATTTCACTCTAATACTTCATATTTCACGCACAAGGGGGCGCTTTTCATTTTACAAAAAATGCTGTTAACATAAAATTAAATTTGAGGACTTCAATCAGGGAGATTGCTTGTACAACGCAGTGGATAGGGGATGTTTCGGGGAAATACACTGCGGGGACGACAGCATGGGTCTAGTTGTGCTTTTGATGCTTTATCTACACTTTTCTGAAAGAACTTGAATACTTTTATTTCAGTAAAATCTTTCATGCCAATCTTTTACACATAGTGGGGTATTTTAAAAATGTTGTAACAGTCTGCAAAAGGTATCTTTAAAATTTTGTGAATAGAGAATGTATTCTATTCTATTTACACTTTTTTTAAGGGGAGAATTGAATAAATTCCTATCATCTAACTGTCGGATATTTAGGTCCAGTGTTTATCCAAGGTATGTTTGATATCTGTTCAGATTTTTTGGACATTTGTTTCAAACATATTTTTTAAATCCTCTCAAAGATAAATCCACCCTGTAGGATATGTTGCATAAAACTACCCTCTGGGACCGAGGAGCATGCAAAGCTGCTGAGATGATTTCTTTGACATTTTTAATTCAATGACATTTTAAGGGATAATCTACCCCGTCTTGCAAAAAAAAAAAACCTCAACAACAACATGCAAGATAACATTGAACGAGCAAACGAGGTTTGCAGATGATGTGGTTCTGTTGGCTTCATCAATTTGTGATCTCCAGCACACACTTGAAGTATGTGCAGCTGAGTGTGAAGTGATTGGTATGAGTGTCAGCACCTCCAAATCTGAGGCCATGGTTCTCTGTCTGAAAATGGATGGACTGACCCTTTCAGATTGAGGGTGTGTGCCGCCTCAAGCAAAGGAGTTTTAATATTTTGGTTTCTTGTTGATTGGAAATTGGATTGTTAGATGGACAGGTGGTTTTGGCAGCATAAGCAGTAATCGGGGTGTTATTCCGGTGCACTGTGGTGAGTCGTAAGGCAAATCACTCAATTTAGCAGTCCATCTAAATTCCAACTCTCATCTATGGTCATGAGCTCTGGGTAGTAACAAGAATGAGGTTGATGATACAAGCCGTTGAATTAAGCTTCACTAATTAAGCTGGGCTGAGCCTTAGAGATGAGGTATAGAGCCCAGACATCTGGCGGGAGCTCGGAGTGGAGCCGCTCCTCCTTTACATTGAAAGAGACAGTTGAGGTGGTTTGGGCGTCAGATTAAGATGATTCCAGGACGCCTCCCTTTGGAGGTGTTTCAGGCAGATCGGTCTGGGAGGAGACCACAGGGTGGACCCCGAACTCACTGGAGTGATTATATATCTCATCTGGCCTGGGATATTTGGTGGTTGAAAAATGGATAAGTGATAAGAAACGTGTGCAATACACCCCACAGTATAGACACTTACTCTCAAATCTGTCTTTCTTTTACACATTTTGTTGAAGTACTGGTCATTTTCCAATCTAGTCATGCATTTAGTAATTTATGATGGCCTAACTAAAATACACATGTATGCATAATTAATGTATTATCATGAATATAACTTATTTATGGTGCCGTGCTTACAGTGGTGAATTCTCCATCCTCCTGCTGTGGCCTCCTACTAAGCAATGCACCATTACTGAGCTGCAGATACCTACATTTTCAGATAATAGTTCTACCTATGATAAAAGGCGTTTAAGTGTTGAACCACACTAAACTGCTGAAAGTACAATACCTTGATCACAAAAAAATATTTAAAATTAGGCCAAAAGGCTTATAACAAATTTTCACTAGTCCAATTTGCTGTCATACATGTAAAGCTTTCAACACATAAAGTGTTTAAGTGTTTTATCAATCGACTTGACATGATGGAAGCAAGTTAAAATACATATTATTATGTATTTTTCCTTCACTTTTGTCATCTTCATATGTCACTATATTAGCTCAACATGTTGCCATGCTATTCTTTGCTAAGTAGCACTGAGCCAAAAGTGATAAAGTCAGAAAGCTGAGGGTTAAAGGAAAATAATATGTTTGCAAGTACACAAGTAGTGTTAGAAACATCTTAATGGTTGCTTCCAAGTGAAATAATGTAACTTCTGTTTAACAGGCTATTATATTTTGTGTGTAATGTCGAGATAAGCCACAGAGAAAAGCCTTCACTCTCTCAGTCTAAGAGAATCATGTCAGACTAGCTGCTGGGTTTTTCTCTAATCATCTCAGTGTTTGCTTTGTGGTGACCGACAGAGTAACTCTTATGTCTACAATTGATATTATTTGCAAACGTCTTCCTTTTGTCCCGTATGGATATGAGAATGTGTGTTTGATGTCTGTGTGCTCATCCGACAAAATGTTCCTGGCATTAAAACCACAAAAAGACAAACAAAGATTCCCGACTGCATTATCTTCTGGAAAATGTCACGCCTATTTTTATTAAATAAATACCACAGTAGCTTTGCAGAAAGCAATCATTAACCTGACCTCAATAGATGAATGCTATAACAACCTTGACGTCTTCAGTAATACACTGATCTGCTGTAACATTATAACTACTGGCAGGTGAGTTCAGGATAACATTGAACACCTTGTTACTGTCAAACCTGTCAGTAGGCTGGATATAATGGGATGCAAGTGAACATTTTCTTTGTGAATTTGACATTTTTGAAGCAGGAAAAATAGACAAGCGAAAGGATCTAAGGGACTTTGACCAGTTTCAAACTGTGATGGCTAGAGAACTGGGTCAGAGCATATCCCAAACTGCAGATCTTAGTATTTACTGATGTGTCCTAAGGAAGGACAACCGGTGGAACGGCACAGGATCATGGGCACTATTGGCTCATTGATGCGTGTAAGTAGCACCAAGCTTTTCTTGGTGTACAAGCCCTTAAAAAAGCTATTGCAGCAAAAATCTCTGAAAAAAACTGTTGCTTGTTCAATATTCCTCTGGGAGCCTTTGGTTCCTGCAATTCATGTATCTGCTACTCTGACACGTACCATTTATATAACGATGGTTGGTGAACAAGTAACACCCTTCAAGGAAACAGTTAGCCCTGATGGCTGTTACCAATTTCAACAGGATAATTATCCCTGCCATACTGCAAAAATGGTTCAGGACTGGTTTCTATGCATCAATATATCTAGATTCCAATTCAATCAAGCATCTGTAGGATGTGCTTCATAAACAAGTCAGATCCATAGATACCAAACCTTGCCACATACTGGAGTTATCTGATCTAGTGCTAGAGTCCTGGTCCCAGATACTACATTAGGCACTCAGATGTCTGACAAAATCCATGACTTCATGGTCCAGAGCTTTTCTGGCAGCAAAGGATACATCTACACAATGTTAGGCATGTGGTTGTAATCTCATGGCTGATCATGTATGTAACACTTTTCTAATCTGATTAACCCCTCATAGCACTTAACGATATAAGCCTGCATTCACCGATACACACACACATTCATCTGGCGACCAATTACACAGTCACACCAATGGAAGGGTCATTGAAGGCAAACCGGTTCTTGCTCAAGGACACTTCAACATGTAGACCACAAGGAGTAGGGATCGGGGAGTTTGGTCAGCTCAGCAAGTTTTTGTGGATAGGTCTAATGTCAAAATAAGATAAAAGGTTAATAAGGTAAGAAAGTGCTGAGGATTTAACCCTTCTGACCTCACCAGAATTTCAACCAGCTAGATACAGGGAGCTTTACCTGGAGCAGATGAAAGTGAAGTTGAAAGGCCTCTGAAGACAAAAGCAGCCGGAGAGCGAGTGGGATAGTGAGACGGTTGCACAACGGACGCTGCTTTAGGATTGATTCAGCATAAATTTGATGTCACACCAATCAGTCAACCTACCAATAAAGATCTGCTTGGTCAAAACTACCTCAGTTACATAACTGAAGAATGAGGTGTGTTGTGGTGCCGTTTAAGGGGATTTGTCTTAAAAGTTTTCTGCAAGCTCACTGCAGGTACTTTCATCTTTTTTCTATCTTGTCTCTATTTACAGTATTTTACCCTTCCTACATTTACAGCATTAGGGGGATTTGAGATAGAGCAAAGTGCTGCGTCACTGCGACACAACCGCTGGTGCCCTAGCTTAGCGCGCCCCCTGCTGGTAAAGATAAGACATTGCCGTCCTGCTATTTTCTATTGCAACAGCTAAGACCACAGAACCTTATGACATCCCTGGTGTGAATAACATACACACATTTCTACAGGTTTGAGGCTCTCCAGGCTACGTCCTTAGTTGTAACACTCCTGAGAAGGGAGTAGAAATTTTGAAGACTGTGATAAAATAATAATAATAATAATAAAATGATGTTTCCTCATCGACAGCTTTAGTCAAAAGAGGCTATTTCCCCCCCTGACCAATCATCTCATTCCATCATCAGATTCTAAATCACTCTGTACTCTGTAGATCACTGATAAAAACTACTATACCACTTTCATTTAACAATAAAGGACAGAGGAAAGTTAAAAGAACAATGCCGAAAATACATTTTTAGCAGATTTTAAAGAGTTTGAATGATTTTTAAGTTTAATCTCTCATCATGAATGTAATTTATTTTCTAATCATCTCAAATACATCACATACATTAAAATTGATATTGACCATGAATTCACTTTTTTCTCTGCTTGTCATAGAAGTATAATCTGTGGAGCAACTACTCAACAGAAAAAAGAACCCTAACACCCAAACTCAGTACATCACCTGATGTCACTCTCAGATTGATTGTACGATTTTAAAAGAGCGGTACTAAAATTTAGCCACTGCGACTATTTAGGGGTTCTTCCATATTACTCTGACTCATCTGGAAAATGTGATGAATGGATGAAAGGTTTACTGCAGCGAGGAGTGAAAATCACCCATTCTGTATATTGTTTGGTCTGACCAACAGTTAAAAACTCAGATTCCACAGTTTATTCTTTTAAATTCGTTTTTTACATATTTAATTACTAACCAAGATATGGGATGATGATGATGATGCTTGACAACCAGTCTTTTTTTTCTTCAATACTTATTTGTGAACGCAACATATACAGTATACAGGTTAGAAAAAAAGACAGATTTGACCTTTAGTTTCACATCCTTTTTGCAGTTGATTTTCTGGTTGTTGTGGCTCGATTGAGAACATTTGCTGCCTTTCTTCTCCTCTTCATGACATGTAATCATTGAAGAAGTGAAAATACTACCATATATTTTTATGCATAGTCATCGTGGTGCTACAAAATGAACTATGAGACATAGCAGACCGTAATGAATGAATGACACCTCTTTAATGATATTAAAATGAATTGATAATATAGGTTACTTTATTATTATTGAATTTAAAAGGAGGGCAATAAAAATATTGTCAAATCAGATTTTATATAGGAAAGGCCTGATGTCCACTGTGATGGACACCTAAGTTAAAAAAAATCCTGTGTCCTACAACTTTGAATTATATTCAACTTTACTTCAGCTTTTAACACCTGATATTGTTCACATTATAACCAGCGCAAATTCATTATACAAAGATGGACATCAAATCTTCTTCAAAAAATGAAAAAGGTTCTTTCTCCTCCCTTTGACTGGGTCCTGAGGCTCTTTCGTTGTTAAGTAATTGTTATTAATTCATTTTGATTGGTTTATTAGGGACCAATATGTAACTTTCCACTATTTTATTAAGTAAATGAGTTAATCAGTCCACCTCCAATGGACTCAGGGTCTAACGGAGTTATTACCACGCCGTGCTTATTTATCACGGATCACAGTCGGGAGCTATGATTTAAGTCACAGCCAAAGACAATAATAAAGGTAGTAAAGATCCTTTCATTTTTTTTTTTTAATTGATAAGTACAACATTAATACTGTAAAAACTGTTTCTTGGAAAATAATGTTAACAAAGGATACTATTCATGAACACTGAGACAATTATTATTCTATATCCTAGTCCCCTGCTGCAGCTAGCATCCCTCTAACCCCGCCTCCACCTGTCAATATTGCAGTTTAGTTAATACGATATTCTTTATCCCTATTCTTGCATACACCTTCATCAGACAGACTGCTCTATAAATAAAGAAACTATACATACAATCTATTTCATCAGTAGATTAACTAAAAGTGCTGTTTCATGCTACAGTGCTTTGCTTAGTCAAGACCTACAACTTTGTCCAAAAAAACAACAATAACAATCAATAGCCTTAAAACATCGTTGTTGAACATATGGTAAAACTACTTTTTCAGCTATTAAAAAGAAAACATCTTAAATAAGCTATCCAACCTTTTTTGCAAAATGAAAAACTTCAGATTGCAATAAATTAATTTTCTATCAGTGAACTTTTACTTATTCTTAAAAGTTATGTCTATAATCATTTCATCAAGTTATCAAATCTGAACAGTTATATTAATTTCACACAATGCTACAGTTTAACGTGTAAATTAATCATTAACATTAATCTCATACAACACATTCAACGAATAAATTTACCAATGCATTACAATGTACATTATTCAATCCAATACTAAAAAGTAAAAAAAAAAACGGATTATGCTTCAAAGGAGACAAATAAAACTTGATCTAAATCCTGTGACGATGGAGACAATCAAACTGATTTCAGAGGAATGAGTTTAACGATGCGAGACATCAATAGTATAAACGTAATTTCAAATAAGTTGAGATTACCCAACAACGATATGAGAGAAAATTAAATAAAGTGCCTTTTGTGTAAAATAGAAATCACTGTGCATGAGTAGAGTTTGAGAATTGTTTTCAGAGTCTCGATGTGTGATGACAGGTGGAAGTGTCCTCCGGTGGACTGGTGCAGACTTCACCCCAGTGAGTTGGTGGGCATGCAGTCACACAGAGACCTCCTCTCTGCCCTCAGGACAAGCGTCTCTGTCTGCAAGAGACAAAACAACATGTCATTGCATGAAAATAGCCAAAAACAAGGGTCTGATTGCCACTTCATCAAAATTCACTAGGCCTACACTGTCGTCCCCGACAGCAAGGGTACATCCCGGATAAGTCCAGAGTCGCTTGTGTTGTACAAGCGATTCTCCTGGTTGAAATCCTCAAATTAAATGTGAAGTAAAGTCCTTCAACAAAAAAAAGAAAATCTCCCCCTAGTGAAAAAATATGAATTATTAGAGTTATGATAAAATAAATGACACATCTCCTTGAGTTGATTCATAAGCACCAAATTTGGATTAAATCAGACCAATGGTTAGGAAGTTATGGCCAGAAAAAGTTTGGACATAAAGCTCCCCCTAGTGTTGGAAATATACAACCTACCTTTCCCAACATCATTCTAGTTCTTCCTTGAACTAACGCCTATGGGCGAAAAAAAATGATCCATGCGGCGACAATTCCATAACATCCCCTTTGTGTTTTCCATCCCAAAACACAAAAATGACTGTTAATACACAAAGCATATACTGAAACCTTCTTAAGATCACATCACATTTAATGCAATGTATGTAAAATGACAGCATATCCAGCTGTTCTAAAAGACCCAGCTTTGCATGAGCATTTAACACTTTAATAGTAAGAGACTGGAAAAATTGGAAAACAAAATCACAAAAAGGCAATAATATAAGGCTTTACTTATGGTAAGATAATGAAATGATTTTTTCGAACTTCACCTACCCTGGCATCAAGGTTAAAAGCAGTCTTCTTTAGGTCTTGCAGAGCCCTCTGCATAAACTCAAATGCATGACAATCCACACATGGGCGACCTAGAAAAAGAAGGAAAGAACTCACACAAAAAATCAGATGCATAAATAGGTTTCTTTCCTGTTATTAAACATGTTGCTTAAAAGAAGCATATGTTCATAAGTCTCAATCATTTTATTGTTTATTATTTGATTTTATTCATTTGGTTGTGCCATATTGGTGAAATGTTATTTGAGAGGTGTTTTTTTCTGTTTTGACATTTCTTTCAAACCTAGCAGAAATTATAAATGAAGTCTTGAAGTTGTAGGTACAACGGGCCCATTTTCATATTTCTATGTGTACATAAATTATGTTGACCTACAATCCCAAACATAAAACCCCTGTGAGAACCTGCAATAATTAGCCTACTACTATTCCAGTGAAGTGCAGTAATTTCCTATTCCCTGAACTGAACATGCAGAAAAAATCCTACTCTCATATTTAATTAATCCTCCTACTTTCAGCGGGGATGACGGTCCCTGTTTCTTGGTCTGCATGAATGGCACCGAGGCAGAGGATTTTGACCGCCAACAGCAGCACCGATGCCTGCAGAAATCCACTAGATGCCATGTTGATGATGCGATCGGTTACCTTTGAAATAAGAATTACATTTCACAAGTGATTGGTTTACTGAAAACGTCCATCTGTCGATGAAATAACAGAATCTATGTTAGAAATTGTTCTAAATTTAAATCTGCATATCAGTTTGCATTTCAATATACAGTAAATACAGAATAATCATATTTTATTCGTTATCTGCTTCTTTGACCTACCGCAAATCAATCGACGGTTTTTTGTAGAACACCAGATCAGCGAAAAATGCCAAATAGGACTGATTTATTTGGATGTAAGAATGCGCACGCGCGTGGGTGAGAAACCCTACACTCAATCGTCAAAAACTTCCGGTAATAATTTTCAAAATAAATATCGTGACCAATATTTTTGTTACTTTCGATTATGCATCTTTACATTATTAGTTTAAACCACGTCTTTACTATCATCAGCCGGGCGAAGTAAATAAGAAAAAGTGTGTTTTTCAAGTGTTGTAGTTAACCACTATTGTAAGGTATTTTTACGCTGAAGTATTTCCGATTTCTGCCTTTTCAGCGCATTGATAGTTAAAACAAGCATGGAAAACACAGGACGCACCGCTACGTTGATTATAAAACAGTCAGAAATACTGTAATATTTTCATTGTTGATGGCATATCTTAAAGAATATTACAAAACTTTAGTAACGTTAAAGTCATGTTGGCCCAAGTATACAAATGTTTCCCCCTACAGAACTAACTCACTATTTGAGGGTGTTGATACATTATAAGTGAATTATTACCTGACATGAAAATAATGGAAGATTAAATGAGCTGATAAATTTTTAAGAAGTCGCAAATTATTAAAATCGGTTAATCTCAGGGGGTCCTACTACCCCCAAGCAATGGCCACACAGACCAATGGAGCAATAGACAAGCCAGATGCTTCCTAAATCCATGAATAATATAGTGAATAAAGTGGTGGGAAAAAATAATGGATAGATTTGCATGCACATTTACCGAGAGGTAGGATTTTCACATAGCTTTGAGATAATAATTGTTTTGTGATGTTACGTCATTTCATCACAACGTGACGTCACATAAATGTTTTGTTTTGTAAGCCATTTACCAGATATAGCACTTTGAAGGTTCAAAGATTGATGGACGGATTTACATGAACTTTTACTCAAGGGTAGGTTTTAGGATATCCACAGAAAATATTTATTTTGGTGACGTAACACTAACATTTTCTCAACCATTGCGACATAGGACAAGCTTGGAGGTTGTTGGGGGTTTTTTTTGTTGAGATAACTCATACTTTCTATTCTTCTTTCGGTTTTTCCCTTTGGGCCCTATCGTCTGATGAATGGATTTGCATGAGGTATGTTTAAAAATCCTAGAGATTTGTACATTTTAAGTAACGTGAGGACGTTGGGCCTTGGCGGTGATATGCGCTCTCCCTCTGACTGTTTCTAGTTTTCAAATGTGATAAAATGACCGGCAATTCTCACATTGGCACGCCCCTGCGACTGCCATGCCTGTGTGGGCGGGGTCCTAACTGTTTACTTAGGTAGCCTGTTAAAATGCCCGAACTCAAAGCGCTTCTTTTTCCAAGATGGCGTCGATGAAGGACAGCGACACCGGCCTGTGGCTTCACAACAAACTGGGATCAACGGACGAACTCTGGACTCCACCAAGCATCGCTTCTCTCCTCACAGTGTCGGTAATTGACAACATACGGCTATGTTTTTCGAGCTTGTCGCCGCCGGTGAAGCTGAAACTCCTGCTCGGCATGCTCCATCTTCCCAGGCGGACCGTTGACGAGGTAGGCTGCTGAGCGTCAGCTAGCTGTTTGTCAGACCAGAAAATAAGCTCTCGACTTATAAATACAAATAAGAACTTTTTGCCTTCGGTGGATGGTGAGCAATTTTTAGTAAAAATGTTTCGCCTCGCTAGGAAATGTTTTAAGTTGGCGAAATCGTTAACTATTGGTGATACTTAGCATCGTTAGCTAACATAAGAAGCAGTATGTTAATGTTAATCCTGTCAGTGATACTTACGTTGGTATCCAGTTTTGTACACTACAGCATTTACAAACCATTACTGTAACACTTGACCACGCGTAGGATCAGTGGTTTAGCAGCTAGTTAAAGCAGCATTAGCCTAGCGGTTCTCTCATAGACATTATGGTGGGATGGGTTAGAAAGCGCTAGCAGACTGAGCAGGAGGGAGGTACCAGCAACTGGTGTGACTTAACCGGTAGAAACCCATCATGCGAGTGTCTTCATATTCAGACAGTCTGTTAGATTTTGATACGATCTTCAATAGTATCTGGACTTGGTTAAAATTACACGTTAAGTTATGTGTGGTCTATCAAGTGGGAGCACACTTGCATTTAGAAGTACAATTATTCAACTTTTCTTTAGAGTCCTTCACTTACACACCTATCTGCAAATCAGATGCTCTTAAAGACTTGGCTAACCTTCACGGACATGCTGTAGAATAATTATCCAAGGTTTTTTTGGCAGTTACATCCTACTTTTACAATGTCAAAGAAGTCCACAACTACTGATCCAGTACCACAAGAAAAGTTTGGTCTGATGAGCCATCTTCTCTATCAGTTACTTATTATTATTGTTCTTATTGTAAACAGCAAATGAACATATGGAACATCTAAAGGCAACTAGACACAATAATAACCCCCTCCAGAAAGAGGGCCGAAATAAAAAAAAAATAAAAAAAAAATTGATGTGATGGGGGGATCCAGCAAATGAAAAAAAAAATTCAATCCTTTATGAGTGCACACACATTCTTATGCCCATATTCACTCATCTAACACCTATGTAAACTCCTGATGATGCAAGTATTAATGTGCACCGACATATCCATGCATCTTTCTGTCGTCTCGGTGTTTCTACTCTTTAGGGGTAGAAAAAAAACAAAAGATATTTGTATTATATTTATATATTTTTTTGATGTAATATTTTATCCAATAAATATTATGAATGCACCACAGCTATATTAAATCAGGCCTTACAGTTGACATATACTGTATGTGAGCCATTTTCACCAGTTTACATTGAAAAAAAATAAATCTGTGTGTCTGAAATCAAACTAAATGTTATGGTAAGTCCGGGGGAACAAGAATGAAGCCAGTTTTGAAAGAAACTCCCAACTTATTTACTAGTAAAGTATGTCTCTTTACTTCTGGGGCTACTTCTAGGTTTCCTCAGGCTACAACTACTGCATGTTAGACGGTTTAGATTCCATCAGGATGTTCTAGAAGAGAAAATGTCTTGCCTTTTGTGAGGTATCTGTAGCTTGTGTGTAATTGGTACGGGTGCACCGGGAGGCCATGTTTGGTGAAATTAGCCGAGTAGAGACATTGTAGGACGGTTACACGCACGCCGTACGCACACATTAAGCATGACCTATCACAGCTCCAAACATCTCACAAGTAAACCAGAAAAAGACAGAGATTACAATTTATGAACCCAGTAAGGACGAAATACGCTGTTGAAGAACAACCCCGAACGCAATCACACACTTCAAATTAAATCGCCTGAGCAACATAGTAAGTTAAAAGCTAACATTAGAATAGCAAGCCACAAGCTCTGAAGTCCCTGAACAAAGCCAAAACATAACATATAATGGACTGAACATCACTTACAAATTTGTATTTTCACTTGAAATGTCATACAATTGGTTTAAGAAACGCATGGAGGGAGGACGGAGGGTATATTATTTTCAACATAACACAATAACACAAGAATACACCCAGCCTAGTTACTTCTATTACAATCCTTCAAAATAAGAGCACTTAAAATACATAACTTATCATGATTTTAAACTTTAAAAAAAGAAAATCGGAATCGGGCAAAATTTGTATTTGCCGGTCAGAATTTAGAATAATCGTTGAACAGCCAAGAAAATTGCAACTGGTGCAGCTCTAATAATTAGACATTCCATGACATTGAAATCAAACAAGCCTGAAAGTGGTGTTAAAAAAAAACTCCTGGGACATTCCAAAAGGACAGGTCCAGTCACCAGACTTGAATTCCAAGAAAGTTTGGTTAGATTTGAAGAAAAGCAGTTGGTTCGTGTGAACTCCGATATATTACAGGACTGGAAACCTCTGTCCATGAAGAATAGACTAAGATTTCTAACATTGGGAATGCAACAATAAGCTTCTGTCTCGCTATGCGTCACATTTACAGCAGGTTATTTCAGCTGCAATTATGGCCAAATGATAATCCCTTTTTTTTTTTTCTTAAATTTTGAAATCACAAATCAGTCACATACCTTTTGTCCAATGTGTTGCCCTTTTTTCTGAATTACTCACTGTGTTATTTGCCCTCATCATTTTATTAATTTAAGCGTGTATTTTTGAGCTGGGTGGATAGGGTGACATGCTGTACAGGTACGCTGTTATGAACATCTGGGCTGATGATGGCTTGATGATTCGTGTTAGGAGTATTTTTTTCATGCCAAAATGCATTCATTATACAGCAGTTTGTGGTGTTTCCAGGTGGTTGAAAGAGTTTGGTATGTTGTTCTTGCAGCGTTTCCCCCATGTTGACAATTAACGCGTGTGGCGCAGCACAGTGAGTAACATGGGTTCAATAATTAAATAGTGAAACAAATGTTTAACACTTACTCCATTAATTGCAAATGAATTACCTTCTTAAGTCAACATAATTAACAATTTACAAATTAAAATAAAGGTCCATTTCTGAAAGAATAATCAGTCTAAATCTCTGATTTCAATATAAATAAATAAAAACAAATACACTCAAAATAGATAGCTTATGCTTATGCTCACTATTTCATATTTGAAGGTAACTTAAGTTACAGAAGCACATTAAATTCACCAAATGAAAAAAAAAACCTGACACCTTATGTCGAAATTACAAGAAAGATCTCGTAATTGCGAGATACGGATCTAATAATTACAGGAAAAGTATCTTGTAATTTCAAGAAAAGTATCTCGTAATTACGAGAATAGGGTCTAGTAATTACGAGATAAAGAAGATATGCTTGTTTGTTTTGCACATGCCCTATGAAGTTTATCATGCATCTGCAACTGTATCTGTCCTTTCCGTATGACAGTCGTGTTTGGCCACTTTATGATGTTTCATCAGTGTTTTCCACCATGAGCGAATTTGCTCCACCTATTATCTTTGTAAAGCGTTTTTTGTGGCTTGTTAACTATAAACTTGAACAGGATGTGCAGTTCGATATTCATCCTAACTGCGAAGCATATCTAATAATTATTTCTCCATAAATCCAGAAGAATGACTCTTTCACTGCTTCCGCCACTGTGTGTTTAGATTTCTTTGACATCACTCAACTATGCGCAATGACGCCCAGCTGTCCGAATTCAGGATAAAACATATACATGTATCAGCATCCCGACATTTACAAATGTCTCACAATTCTAGTAATATGAGAATATATTTATCTCTTCCTAATCCGGGATGCTTTAGTGATAAGCTCTTTATCATTTTGACATGTATGTTACTTGTCTGGACTGCATCCACAAGAGTTTGAACAGGCAATAGCATGGATGAAGGGATAGATTTCCTTGCAAGTAGTGCATTCATTTTAGACTTGTTACCCATTGCAACCACTTACTGAGTGAGACTAGATTCTCTGCTGTTGCTCTAATAACTACCAGAACAGACAATAGCTAGGAAGTGATGTTATATTGCAACTGTGGCAGATACACGCCCACGTTGCAGCATTACGTGAAGTCAGTCAAGCTATCCCTTTCATTTATGTGGTGAGGTGAGGCTTGCTTACAATTCATGTTCCAACTCCAATATGTGTCTATAGTAGGGATGCAACGATGCATCGCGAGCTGGTTAAAAATCGATACAAATAATAATACGAAAATATAATATACGATACATAAAAAATTAATCAGCCTTTTATACAGCAGAGGGCGCATTCTAGATTTCATTTCACCTGTTCAACTTCATATGTCACTACGTGTTCGTCATTGTGCGTCGCTGTAAGCTATTGGCTCAGACGGAATGAGAGACATGGCGGCGGTCGAAAGTAATTTTGAATTTGGGGATGCAAAGACCAGTTTCAAATCGGAATTTTGGTATCATTTTGGCTTCCCTGTGTTCAAGAATGAAAATGGTGAGAAGATCAGACAATACAAAAACAGCGTGTAAACATTGCAGGAGGGTGGTGACCTACACAAATAGCAACCAACCAACAACCAACATGATGCAGCATGTCAATCGGCAACATAGTGAGAATATCAAGTCACCGCTGCGTGAGCAAGAAGAAATGTTGATGGGACAATCCATGCTGACGAGCGGACTCCGCTCTCCCAAATCAGTGCAAGGGCCAAGGAAAATACAAGGTGCATCAGTGTTTTCTTGGCAAAAGATAAGAGGCTGTTTTCCATAGTTGAAAATAAAGGATTTGGGCTACAGGTCGACACACTGGAGCCCAATTACTGCATCCCACCACAGCCAGATGGTGATGCTGGCTCTTTACAGGGAAACCAAAGCAATGGTGGTTCAAGCCATTGGAGAGGCATATAGCGTATCACTCACAACAGATGCCTTGACTTCCAAGGCGACCCAAAGTTATATCAAAATCACAGCCCATGTGATCACCGCTGAGTGGGAGATGGCTAACTTACTCTTCAAAAGTGCTCTTTTTTGAAACGCCCAGTGCCACCGCTGTGTTCGCATCCAAACAGAAAGCGCTATTCAGCATGGATGTAAACGAGCATAAGCTCATCACGGACGTCACAAAGTGATGGAACAACAGTCTTTACATGATTGAACACTATCTCGAACAGCATCTAGCTGTGGCAGCAGCTCTCCCCAGCATAGACCTCAGACCAAATGCCCGTGGAATTGACACACTGGATAACTCAGACATCCGTGATGCTGAGGACATTGTGAGCCTTCTTAAACCCCCGAAGACGACCACAGCTGTAATGAGTGACGAACACCCCCAACTTTGACTCTCATTGCGCCCTTAAACCACATGATCGAGCAGAGCATGGCACCCAATGAAGTATTTTCCCACACCGTCAACATCATGAAGAGAGCTGTCCTCAGCAACCTGTAAGACAGATGCGCTGGGGAACATAACTACCTGTTGGAATGCACTGCAGTAGACCCCATATTCCAAACCCTGCCTCATCTAGAGAAATACAAGCGCTGGGACGTGTTCCACAGCCTGAAGGAGAAAGCTGTGCAGCTGCACAACCAGGTATTCATTTTGCTGTCTCTTTTTATGATATTAATAATATATTTAATATAGAGATGGATTTTCTCTTAATGTGCATGAATGGATTTTTTAACAACTTTGTTTATGGCCTATATTTTTTTTAAACTATCTTCCCATTTGCAAGTGTTGCATCTGTAATAAGATAAGACCTCTGTCTCAGTTATACTGATATACTAAGTTATTTCCCTCTCTGCAATTTACAGACCAATTTCCCTGTGGGAGAAAGGGATGAAGGAGGAGCAGGTACCAGTTCCTCTACACCTGCAGCAGAGTAGACTGCTTACCAGGCAGATATTGCAGGAGCTGAGCTGCAGCAACCATCTCCCAAGAAGACAGCGTTGGAATTCAGGCCCAAATGGATAAATACAGAAGTGAAAAAATCTATTTCCCTCAAAAGCTGTCCACTCAAGTGATGGAAGGAGAATGCTAAGATGTATACCCACAGCTGTCCCTTCTAGCAAAAGCATACCTCATCATATCAGCCAAGTCTGTCCCTAGTGAAAGGGTTTTTTCAACCGCAGGGGACATTATGAATGTGCAAAGATCTTAGCTTCTGCCTGATAATATTGATATGCTGATCTTCCTTTAAAAAAACATGCAAATTCCAAACAAGGGACACATGCAAGCCTTAGATTGTTTGTATTCATTTAATTATTTGATGAAAACGTTTTTGTTATTTGAGTTAAAATATAATTTCCCTTGCACTTTTAAGACAACATATGAGTTGTTTTGCACAGTTTGTCCTACCTCAGAAATAAAAAGGCCCTCTTTTTAATCTGTTTAATATATGAAAATGTATCTTTGAAGTGTAAATACATTTTAATAACTGTTTTTCAAATATGCATTAATGCATAGTTTGTGTTTGCAGTTATAACCTACCTCAGAAATCTTTTGTCTGAAAAATAATTAAAATAATATTTTCCTGTCATTATTTGTCTGCAAGTTCATTCTGTTAAAAATAAAAGTGAAAAAATTACGAGTTGAGTGTATTGTTACATCCCTGGTGCATTCAATGGATAAAGAAGTAGTTTGAAAAGTTTAAAATACGAACAAAAGGCTGGATTTAGTGGTTAGCCTCTCTTATACATTTGCATGATATGTATATTAATTGTGCGTCAACTTTTTGTCAGCATCAGAATTGTAATAGAAAATAAGGATGTGAAATGTCTCTGGGGTGTACATGGCAGTTAAAGGCCTGGAAACCACTGAACTTATTAATGTAGCTCCTCCTTATAGATAGATAGATAGATAGATAGATAGATAGATACATACGTTATTAATTCCCAGGGGAGAAATTTGGTTGTTACAGCAGCTTCACAAAACAGACATTTGAAAGGTGGCGAATCTTAAGACATACTATGTAGAATCAAGTTGGTATCGCTTGAGTGGCCGCATGTTGCTGCAGCTGCAACCGGTCACATTTCTTTGGTTTTCCTTTTACACTGTTTTTTTTATAAATTTTTTTTATGATCCTTTAATATTCATTAGGGTTTGTTTGCTTGACGGCTACGTTCGTATAACATCATGTGTCAAATCTACATAAGTTGTTAATTTCCCTTTGAATCAAATTGGAGCGTAGGTGTATACTAGGGGTGTAAATCAACAGTTCCATCACTATGCGATATGGATTCTTTGCCGATACCACAATGTCTGCCACGATTCCATTACGGTTCAATTCAGGGGCCTTTCATCAATATCAGACGATATTATGTAACCATTGAACAAAACTGGTTGCATTTCACTCTAAGACATAAAACATTAAAAGCAATTTTGACATTTTTTGCCTTTTTTATTTATGAAATGTTAGATTTTTCAGTAATAATAACAAAAATAACAAAAACCTGTGATTCACCGTTTTACTTCATTTTTCATGTTTTGATACAAAGGCTTTTTTCTTTTTTTTCCTTTTATTAATTAACATTAAGGACCCCTGGTTCCCTTTAAATTATGAGCATAACTACCCAGCGCTAATTATTTTCCACATTGTTGTGAGGCAGTTGACATTAAGACTGCACCTGGAAGCCTCTATCTCTCCTTTAAATAACGGGTTATCTGCCAAATGAACGCTTTGTGTGAGCGCTGATTAAAAAGGACAAAATTAAACTGCAGCCTCTGGCTGTGCCCATCGATCCACAGGTCGTTTAGCTGTAGGGAAGGGAGCCTGTTTACAGGAAACATTGCTGCTGTGCAGATAGTCATTTCAAAATAAAGGTTAACCTCAAAACGACTTACATTGATATTTTGACTTTCCACGATTTAATTGGATCATTGTTCAACATACCGATATACCGATATGGATCAATGCATCGTTTCACCCCTAATATATATAAAAAGTGAAAAACTGCATCACAAACTTTCAACTGTATTTCTGTCCAAGTGAAAAATACTAAAGTAAATTTTCAGTTTTGTTTTGCTGACAGTATTATAAATAAAAATTGGCTCATCAATAATCTCGTCCTGTGATAATAGGATTTTTGTCAAAGAAAATACTTCTTGCGGTATGCAGGTTGCTCTCAAGTGTTTTTAGTGCCGACTAGAAAAGAGATGAATACTGTTCATACCACTGGCTTTGGCATGATCTGAGAAGTTTTTATTGTTTTGAGATTTGTACTTCATTTTAACCCATGGTCTTTTCTCAGTAAATACTGCATGCACTAAACATAAAGTTTAACAGAATGCTTTGCAAAATTCTCTTCATCTCAGCACAAGTTGTATAATAAAATAAAAAATAAAATGTCTTTATCAAGAACTCTAAGACCTTAACAATGGCAAAATGATCACCTGAAAATTAAGTAAGCAATTACACGTGATGTTTGTTTGTCGTTCGAGGTATCAATTGGAAAAGTATCTGAATTTGTTCTTTGGTATTTTTCCCTGTGCACAGTGTCACAAAAGTCCTTACTAGACCTTCTCCCATACACATCTCCATTATGCATCAGAGAAGTGGCTGAGAAAAGAAAAAGGGGGCATATAGATTAAGACGAACTGAACCAACTGACACTCAATTGTGACAAAGGAGAGATTATAAAGTGGATAGTACATAAGTTGTTATTACGTATCCATTTTAGATGCCCTTATTGGCTTCAAGTGGCTGTTAGCATTCATTCACAGTTTGAGTCATTATTAAAAAGTTTTAAAAAAATTCTGTAATCAAAAAAAACAATTGATTAGATTGTTGTTCAAACAAAACAAGGTTGAACAACAAAAAAGATATTTTCTTTATTTTTCTGTCTGCATGAAATCTTCATCTTTTGATTCACCTCATCTTCCTCCCTCACTAGATGAAGGAAGCCCTGTCGGAAATAATCCAGCTGGCCACAGTTGATTCAGAGCCTTGGGTGCTCATGGTTGCAGATATCCTCAAGTCCTTCCCCGAAACCGGATCTCTCAATCTGAACCTGGAGGAGCAAAATCCAAACGTGCAGGATATTCTTGGAGAGCTTAGGGAGAAAGGTAGGGAATGTGTATTTCTCTAACATCTGCAGTGGACCTTCAATGAATGGCAACAGAAAAATGACAGAATATATTAAAACATATTAGTCTTGAATGGCATTCAGTAAAGCACAAAACTCCACCAACAGTGTCTTTGATTCCGTAAGCCAAGTGAGATCAAGAGATTGATACAGCCACCACACACGCACACACAAACACAAACAAGTAAGATAATAATAATAATAATAATACATTTAATTTATAATCATTTTTAATCTCTTCTTCTCCCCAGTGAGCGAGTGTGAGGCATCTGCCATGCTTCCTCTTGAGTGCCAGTACCTGAACAAGAGTGCATTAACCACTCTGGTTGGACCCCTCACACCCCCTGTAAAACATTTCCAGCTTAAGAGGAAGCCCAAGAGTGCAACCCTCAGAGCAGAACTGCTACAGAAATGTAAGCACTTTTAATCCTAAACTAACAAACCGTTAGCATGCTGCCTCCTTCTACAACTGTACTTAATGATTTTAGCAACAGTTCTACACCGTATCTGAGAAATTTGTATCTGCTGACTGTTTCTTTACCGTTTAGCTGTTCTACACCATTTTGCTCATTTTGTTCTTGATATAAAATGAAAAACTGCAATTGTTCTCTTTTTTAATGCTGTTCTACCACTTTTTTATTCTAGCAACAGAGACAGCCCAGCAACTGAAAAAGACAGCTGGAGTGCCTTTTCATGCCAAAGGGAGGGGATTGGTCAAAAAGATTGACACCACTAGTGAGTTGACGAACAAGAACTGTTCCCAAACATCTATTGTTAAATTCTGTAACAAAATGAAATGCACTGTTATAATGATGTTCATCAGTTAAATCATTGGTACATCTTGAGTTTTTCTGATTTATGAAAAATGTTCTCATTCTTCAGCTGCTAAGACATGTATCAATATTTTCAGCTCCTCTCAAGGGGATTCCGAAAGCCCCGTTCCGCAGCCCCACTGCCCCGAGTATGTTCAGCCCTCCCAGTAATCGCACACCTATCGCTCCAGCACGAACACCCCTGCGTAAGGAAAGGGGGGTCAAGGTAATGTAGGATTTCTAGAATATGTTCCCAGAAAACAAAATTTTATTATGGTTGGGCTTCAGATGTATTTTACTATCATTCCGTTTTTCCTGTCAACAATATCATTTTTGTCTTTTTTTTTTAGCTCTTAGATATCAAAGAGTTGAATATGGTCAGTGCTGGAAGAGAAGCAAAGAGAAGAAGAAAGACTTTGGGTAATTATATTTCTATCCCCTCTCGGCCCCTCGGTTTACAGCAGCCCTCGCCATATTAGTCATGAAAATAATAATGATTGGGGTGAAGCTTATTGAATTATTTTTTCTGTTGCAGAAACAGAGACTGTGGACAAAGCGGCCAAGGAAGAAGCAGTGGTGGAAAACACCACACCAGACTACGCTGCTGGCCTTGTCTCTACACAGGTAATTGCGGCGGCATCATCAAAACAACCTTGATTTCTCCTGTTTGTCTCATCCTACCACTTCTATTAGCTTTATGTCTGTTTACTGTTTAGTGTCACTATTGGAACAAAAATGTGTTTGTCTTTCAGAAACTGGGGGCTTTGAACGAGAATCCTCTGCCATCAACAAGCTACCTACCAGCCACACCAAGCATGGTTCCTTCTTCATCTTACATCCCTAGCTCTGAGGCAACGCCGGGTAAGGCACAGTATTGTATAAACTTAAATGAACCAATATGGTGCTTCCTTTCTCACACCAAGATTGCTCAATACCGCTGCAACAGTAGCCCTTTTCTACACTCTTTGTTACATTCAAGTGGGGCTATACAATTGAATTACTGACATTTAATCGGCATCATGATTATGGCTTCCCACTATTAAAAAAAACGAGTTTGAGTAATATCGATTTTAAAAATATAAAAATGCTCCACCCAAACAGCCTCCTGTAAAGCCTTTCAAGTGCGCCCCCAACTACTGTCTAATCAATCACAGGTGTTCCCACAACGGTTCCCCGACACGGTCCTGACAAGTAACTGTCTGGACTGCACTAATGTGC
This sequence comes from Lophius piscatorius, assembly GCA_009660295.1. Taxonomy (NCBI): domain Eukaryota; kingdom Metazoa; phylum Chordata; class Actinopteri; order Lophiiformes; family Lophiidae; genus Lophius; species Lophius piscatorius. Next base: position 23,723 of record VRLP01002544.1, read on the forward strand.
AACAGAGCGCTAACAGTTGTTGTAGTTGATGTTAACAGACAACATAACAATATGAAAAGAGTGCCTTTGTTTTCCCACTAAAAAACACCACAGAATGCTGTATGATGAACGCATGAACACCAAGTTAAAGTGAAACAGCGATCAACGTCAGATGTCCGTCACAGCAACTGTAATCCGTCACAGCAACTGTTGTCCGTCACAGCAACTGTAGTCCGTCACAGCTACTGTTGTCCGTCACAGCAACTGTAGTCCGTCACAGCAACTGTAGTCCGTCACAGCTACTGTTGTCCGTCACAGCAACTGTTGTCCGTCACAGCAACTGTAGTCCGTCACAGCTACTGTTGTCCGTCACAGCTACTGTTGTCCGTCACAGCAACTGTTGTCCGTCACAGCTACTGTTGTCCGTCACAGCTACTGTTGTCCGTCACAGCTACTGTTGTCCGTCACAGCAACTGTAGTCCGTCACAGCAACTGTTGTCCGTCACAGCAATTTGGGATTGGGATTATTAATTTGCCCATAACAATGCAACCCTACATTCAACAATAGAATCAAGGCATAACGTTCCTCCTGTAGGTGTTTTGCTTTTATTTATTTATTTATTTTTTTTTAATAGTGAGCTGGCATTAAGTTTAATGCAGCAGAATAGTGAGACGTCTTACAAAGGTGTTGCTCCGTGCTTTGTAAACAACAAAACGATAATGCGTAAATAATAATTTACTGTCACTGATTATTGGTAAATGATCTTGTTCTCTGATCTGAGAATTCACGTCCGGTTGATGACACGTTGGTCTTCATTAGTCCAAGGAGGCCAAGAAAAATCTTCAGTATTCTTGTGCGATGCTAATATCAATGTGTTTGTCTTTGCCGACTTCCTCCATAGCGAATGCTGGCGGTTTAGGGCGGGACACACTGCAGTCAGCTCGCCAACCAGAGGAGTCAGCCACAGCAGGCGCTGGCGCTGTAACTACCTTACCGAGCCAGTACAAACAGAGGACACCCATGTACAATGCAACCAACACTGGAAATCCAGCAACCCCCGCATCCCCCAGCACACCAGTGTCCACACCCGCCACTAACGGACCCCCAGCAGCTGCGACTGCCAGTCAGCCAGAGACCCCCAGCCAGCCTCCGAGCACACCTCAGACCTCGACACCAACTCCTACACCCCCACAGCCCAAAAGGAATCTGTCACTCACTGTAAGATGGATATTGTTAAAGATATAGTTTGCCCAAAGATTTAACGTAACGCTTCCTGATATTGTCTGCATGTATGTGGTGTTAGTGCTTAATTGTAAGAAGACTGCAATCCCGATTCAGATGTACATGCTATCTTATTTCTGAAGTACAAGGATTCTGCAGCATTTATACTTCAACCTTGCCTGGCCCGTCAAGAGGATGGCCTTATGGGTATTGCATATCAGTGACATATGGGATCTGGTTAAGCTAAGCGAGCTAGCATCAAATGGCTGAGAAGCTGAAGATGATCACATAGAGGAAGAGCCAGGAGTGGTCGTTTCGTATCGGCTCTTTACAACCTTTTCAGGTCCCTTAACTTCTATCTTTTCTCTTTCTGACAATTTATTTTTCTGTAGTTTCACGACGCTACTCATCTCTCTCTATCTCCCATAATTACATGGAGATTAACTCTTTAGTGCCCGCATACATCTGTAACACGGGGAAAGTGCATGGTGCCATTTACTTTCTCATGTTCACAATGCAATGATGAAACTGATTCATGATCTCAATTCTAAGTGAATAAATTGCATTTCTCATTTTTTACCAGAATTGCCCAGCCCTACATGTATGTATGTATTTATTTTATAAGCGTTTCCTAATGACTAATCGCTCTCTGCCACGTTTGTGCTCCTCAGAGAGATCAGATGTTTGCCGCACAGGAGATGTTCAAGACGGCCAACAAGGTCACCCGACCAGAAAAGGCCCTCATCCTGGGCTTCATGGCTGGATCCAGAGGTACAGCATTCATTTAACCTCTTCGAAACAGATATTGTTAATGCTCTGCCTTAATAATCTCAGCTGTACGACGGGTTACTATGACATGTTAGTGTCTGTTTGCTCACATGCTTTGATCCATAAGTCTCCTTCAAATGAGCATGAAAGTTTAAAATTAAATTTGCTTCCTATGTGATACATGCAGCAGGGAAATTTCAGTGTTACAGCATCAAAGAGCAAAATAATAATAATAATAATACATTTAATTTATAATGCACTAAGTGTGTGTAATGCCAAGCCTGATTCGGTTCTGCCTCCACACTAGTCATTATGGCAGCTAAATGTTCGAAAATGTGGGCGCATTGGATGTAATTGAATGAAAATGAACCCAAATACAACATGTGCAGAAAGGTTGTTGTGTCCTAAGGTGCCGACTCAAGCAACGCCATGACGCAGCATGTTTGAATACTTGAGCGTCTGGTGAATCCAGGGTTGTTCAGTGTTTAGAGTAGTGCAAGCACAACTCTGTCAGCTGAGTTTTTCTCACCACTGCTGCAGAATTATGAGCATTATGATTTCTTTGGTTCTTGAGAAAACTTCTTTGCAGTGGCTTAATTGTAGCATCCAGTTAATTATTGTGCAATATTATTTTTTTAAGCTCCCAACACATATGAATCTGGTGGAACCATAATAACCTTCCTGTCTGCTTCTTCCTGTCCATCTTGCAGAGAACCCTTGCCCGGAGCAGGGGGACACCATCCAGATCAAGTTAAGCGAACACACAGAGATCCTACCAAAAAATGATGGCACTGGCAGTACCACTATGCTAGTGGACACAGTTTTCGAAATGAACTACTCCACAGGGCAGTGGACCCGCCTCAAGAAATACAAGCCAATCACAAACACTTCCTGAGAGATTTTGTTCTCTCTAAATCATCCAAAATCTTTATCCACTAAAAAAATAAAGACCTTACACATGTACAGGTGTTTGTGTACACATTCTGGAGAAATCGTGCCCCAGGCAGATGAGAGCTGATCAAGGATAGAAAGATCCTACCCTTTCCTGTGCCACCAAAACGCAGGACCCTTTGAAGAACGTTTATGTACTTTTTGTTGTTTCCGTTTTTAAGTCACCTCTGATTCCTGAATGTTGTCAGGAGCAGCGACAAGTTCCAGACGAGTCTGAACGGGGGAATAATTCTCACAGCAGGCACCTTTCAACATTTGTACTCCGAGGTACAAGCACACCACATGTCTTGAGCAAAGGAAAGATTAGCTGTCTGTATTTTTTGTATGAATGTTTTTTTGCAGGTTTTCTCCTTTAAGAACAGAATCATTGTGACAAAGAGAGATCTCCAACCTTTAAGAACAGAACCCTGATGACAAAGAGAGATCTCCAACCTTTAAGAACAGAACCCTGATGACAAAGAGAGATCTCCAACCTTTGAGAACAGAACCCTGATGACAAAGAGAGATCTTCAACCTTTGAGAACAGACTCATTGTGACAAAGAGAGATCTCCATCCTTTGAGAACAGAATCATTGTGACAAAGAGAGATCTCCATCCTTTGAGAACAGAATCCTGACACAAAAAAGAGAACAGTAAAGAGGGTCATAATATAGATTGTTCTTTTCTGTTTAGGGACCTCTCACATATGTTAAAAGATTTTTTTCATCCTTTTTCATAAGAAAGGAAGAAAATAAAAGTTCGGCTCCAAGGTTGTTTCTCATAATTTGATCTCAGACATATTTTGAGCTTTTCTTTCAGGTATTCATTTTTTTCTTGGTTTACTGTTGTGATTTTCATCTGTTTTCTCGCCCCTCTTTACATTGACGTTGTTCTGAACTAATCACATCTGACAACTGTACCAGCTGTAGCTTTGGATAAATCTAAACGATCAAAACTTCAGACTAAATGTGCTATAAAGGGGCAGTGAAAAACCTGGGGCATCCCTTCACGTTGAAGGAAATGAATGTGTCACGTGTACAATAACACGCTATCAATCTAGTACATTTGCCTTCGTAAATATGATTTATCAGGCGATTCTACCAGAGATCGTAGAATACTGGGAGGAGTCGACGCAAAAAGGTGGAATTTAACTCAATGTGATTTACTAAGCCTGGAAATTGCGTCTGTAATTTAATACGTTCTAAAGGAAGGTGGTTATCAGCACAGACAGGCACACTGAAAAGTCGGTTCCATTTGGACCTTACTGGAGGACTACTACTATACAGCCCAGGAAAAGTGGCCCAGATTTGAGTTGTCTTCTGTATGTCCCCAAACATCAGAGGTTTTGGTCTGATGACGTGGACGACGACCAATGGCCGCATGTTTGTCACCTGGTGGGAGGAGGCACGTCCACCACCAGACCCTTAGTCTATAATAAGTTGAAAATAATAATCAGCAAATATAAATTAATAAATAAAAATACCACAACAATTTAAGAAGACGCGCTGCAAATACAACACATTAAGAAAATACACTAAATAGCACAACATAAAAGAAATGTTTGCAGAGGATAATTAATAGTGACGCAATAGCTGTTTAAGCCACAATATGACTTGTGACTGGAGTCTGCTATCTGTAGGGGGTGACTGGAGTCTGCTATCTGTAGGGGGTGACTGGAGTCTGCTATCTGTAGGTTGTGACTGGAGTCTGCTATCGGTAGGTTGTGACTGGAGTCTGCTATCTGTAGGTGGTGGAAATCAAGCTAGAAAATAATTCAATCATAGTAAAACACCTGGGCCTACATTTTAGCTTAGATGTGTGCCTCACTTCTAAGTGTCCTCTGGAAACACTTCCTTTGTGTTGTGGTTTTGGCAGCATGTTGTGCCTAGCTTTGTCGCTTTTGCTGGGTTTTATCCAAACGCTGTGCATGTGTTGTCAAACTCTTTTCTTAATTTGCAACTCGTTTGCTCCTGTCAGCCACCGTAATTATGTACTATAATTCGACAAGTAATCTTAATGCACCCAAGGGATTTCTCACTCAGTGTGTAACTGCGATGAGACTTGGATCCAACCAGAGATGAATTAACATTTTTGAATAATGAAATATAAAGTTTTGCTGAGGTGTAAGTTGGTGACCTCTGTTTCTGGGATGTAGAGGGCAGTGCATGGAAAATAAACTAAATTTAGAAAAAATAAATACATTTTTAATTAATGATCCTTTGAATGAATCAAGAAGATTCTGCAAGCTTCCACAAGGCCAATACTACAGTTCAAAGGTCATCATTGGGATGGAAGCCATTCACTAATGAAGATTGGAATCTGTCCAGCATCCACCTCTCAGACCAAGAAACCATGACGTCAAACATCCAAGGATTTTGTCTGGACTTCCATCTTTTGGGTGTGCCAAGAGTGAACACTAGCAGTAGATGTCGTTCTCACATCTAGTGCATCATTTTCAAAACTTAATCTTTAAAAGAAGATTTTTTCAATATGTCTGTTATCCAATCAATGGTGAAGTCTTGTACAATAGACGGTGTATCCGAAATCAGAGAATCGTTCACACCATCACAAGATACATGTATTTGTGCAGAAGAATTTATCAGTTATTTGGTTTACAAATGTTTTTATAACTCATTCACTCAACTCACTAAACACATTGCAGCTTCTTTGTAAATCTAATACATCAAATAGACAACATGAGAATATAATGTATATGCATTATGTATTTCCATGTATAACCAGTTTCCTCATCCATCCAGACCTTCAACGGATCAAAATCATACAACTGAACAGCAGTTTGATGAAGTGATTTCTGCCATTTCCTGGTTACATCACCTGAGCAATTTTCTTTATTTGATAAGTAACAAATGTGGACTAAGTCAATTCCTGCAGGATTAGGCTTTACGGTGGGCTTAAAAGGCTTAACTTGAGCAAATACAATAGAGTAACATGTTTGACTGACGGAGTAAACAATATTAGATTTGGGGAACCATCCAAACCAGCCAATTTACTTGAGCACCTAAAATTATTATTAATTCTATATCAGGCTGTGATCTTATCAATCAACCATCTATCATTGTCAGGTCATGGTTTGAGAAGATGTTAAGTCTTTTAAAAGGCATGAACAATGTAGGAGTTCATTGTGATAATGTGAAAACTCTTTTTCAAAATCAACCTATATAGAAGCTGACGTTCATGACGAAGCATGTGCTGACTAGGCAATAATAGAAAATCCTTTTTCATACATTACCTCAGATGACTCTTCAATTAAGAGCAAAATCAATCTCTTACTCTTGTACATTCAATGATCTGACAGTAAGTTTTGGTATCGGTGTACAACAGCGGCCCCCAGCCATCCGGGACACAGATGGCTACAATTTGATAAAAGCCAAAAAAAAAATCTATTGCCACCTATCACCCATCAGTATAGGACAGTTAAATATAATGGAAACAATGCCCGCCCACTAATTCAGTGTCTTCGGTGAGTTAAATGGATTTCATGCAAGAAAAATTCTGTGTTAAAAAAATAACCTAAAAGGTATGGTGGTGTGTGCATCACTTAGATCACTGACAGGTCAAATCAGACTAACACTGATTATCTCACTATCAAGGCTCCTGTCAGGGGTTAATGTATTAGGCCGCAAGGGAACGTTTTGTCCTGTAGTGGACGTGTGGAGATTTTGAGAAGACACAAGAGAGTTTGACACAAGTGAGACACACGGAGCAAGTGTATAGAGTGTGTATCTGCGACAGAAACTGAGTAAGAAGTGTTGCTATTGTGTATGTATGTTGATAGCGGCAAACAAGGAAAAGCACCTTTTGTGCACAAAATACTTTTTTTTTTGGTTAGGTATAGTTATTTTCTGCTCAAAATATTTTCTATTTGCTCTCAGTCTCTCTTTAGCATATGTAAGATTACAAACAATATTCAACCGTTCCACAGGGAAAAAGGTAAGGGACCCCTGGAATACAACACTAAGTAACAAGGTCCATCTTAAATCTGACTAAAACCCATCCAGCTTCTTTCTAAGGATTACATAATGGCTGTTAGTTGAGATATTTATTTGGCTACAGGTTCCCTCCAGCCTCCGAAAGTCTTCTCCAGGTAGAGAGCCACCTCAAGGGTCAGGTGGTCATTCAGCTTCCCAGCTACAACCTGCAGACCCAGCGGCAGGCCTTCCTCACCCAGACCCAGGGGGCACTGGGTGGCCGGCAGCCCTAGGATGTTGATTATACCTGGAGAATGTTGTAAATAGCTTAATATGTAGACATAAAAACAAGACTGCAGTACTTTCTGACAAGTTATGGACAGGTGAGTTAGGCCTAACCTGTGTAACAGAAGTCAAAGGGTCTGAAAAGCGCGTAGTGGTGTTTGGGAGCCACTCTGGGGTGAGTAGGGTAAAGAAAGACACCATCGTTCCCCAGCAGCTCCTCCACCTCCTTCTGCAACTTATCCTTCTGCTGGACGATGAAGGATGAAGAATTGATTCTGTACAGCGCCACCATGGCCAAACCTGATAAAAGTCAAACACACTGTATTATTTTCTTCTTTAATATTCTTTTAGTCTGTAATTATTTCTTCATGTCAATGAACATTTGATTTCAGACATTAAAAGAATGACGCCACTAGAACAATTTTCAAATAAAATGAAATCATAACTAAACTGAAGTTCGAAAAACAGCTAAAAAAATATATAACAATTAGGATCATCTCTCTCACCAATGGCCGCCATGGTATGCTCTGATTTTCCTATCATCCATTTGAGCAGCTCCCACCGAGGCCACACAGGTCGTCCAGGTTCCCCCATCAGCTCGGCAAATAATTGAGGAGGCTGTGGAAAATGTTATGGATTTATTGTAGTTACATTTACTTACATGTCATTTTTAATGGTCACCATGTTGTGATGTTCCGACCCAACAGCAGAAATAGTTTCAATGTTCTGTTGCCATGAGGTGCCAGGCTGTGAGTCCGTGATGTCATTTACAAACCAGTACTTATTAGTCATGGGTACCTTGGAAAATAAACTGTTGCCATTTTTCTGATGATGAAAACTATCAGGGAAACACCTCCTGTCCTCACACACACACATCGGTCTGCTAGATTAACACACTGAAAAACATCCACTGAATCTCTGAGTGCCTGTTGTCCTGGTTTGGTTCTATTATAGTTTAAGAGATTGTCTGCTTCCCTAAATTTGATGTCTTCCACGTGAGTCCTTGTGCTTTTTCACCCTGCAGGTTCGTACGGATGGAAGCTGGATCTGCAGCTGTGGACCAGTTTAATGCCCACTGATTACAACATGATGATAATGATTACAATTAATATTATTATTTTTATTATTATTAATAATAATAACAATCTCTGTCTCGCTGTTCCTCTGTCTCTCCATCTCCCCCAACCGGTCATGGCAGTAGGCTCGAGGATCTGCTCGAGGTTTCTGCCCGTTAAAACGTTTTCTTCTTGCCGCTGTGGCCAAGTGCTTGCTCACGGAAGAATTTGTTGGGTCTCTTTAGGATAATGAATAAAGAGTTTGGTCTAGACCTGCTCTTTTTGGAAAGCCCCTTGAGAACAACAACAAAACATTTTCCCTAAAATATTGCTGTAGTATAACCAAAATAAGTCCATTGATATGTAGAATGATTTTGATGTGACTGCATTGCATAACAGTGTAGTTCTTATATTTTTTGTGCTAATCCATTTTTGGTTCACTGTCTACCTTACAATAGTTTAAAAAAAAAAAAAAAAAGAGATGAAGATTATTTTGCGTTAATTATTTATTGAATCTGAGAATTTCAAATCTTTGACTAACACAGAGTTAAAATGAACTGGCTGGACTTTATTAAGTATGAAGCTGCCAATCAGATGTTGATGGTGGAATGCAGTTCTGAATCATTTTGGCCCACTTTAACCTGTGACTACTATAAGGTCTGTGACTGAACCTGATCCACGTTTCTCTCCGTGTGAAAGTCTAGGACAATATCTGTCTTCACTCTAGAATCAGGAAAACTAATCAGCTCAACCATGTCAGCTTTACAGGTGGACCTACCTTGCCCTCCTTGTCAGGAAGGCCCATGTAGGCATCCCAGATCTGTGAGCTGTGGCAGAGCTCAGGGAAACTCACTTCTTGGACTTTCACTCCAAGGTCGGCCTCCAGATGCTCCACCACCTGGAAAACATCAGGGATTTTAAGTCAAAAGGTTTTCCCAACATGCCAGGTAGTCAAGCATTCCATTTGCTTCTATTGCAGACATGTTGAGAAATGGATTGAAACTCACTTTGTTTTGAATATCTATGAGTTCTTTGCTGATGGTGGACGTCAGAACAGACTCACTGTTGTTGGGAATCGTGAAGAATCGCAGTTTCTTTAAGTCAACCTTTGTGTCTAAGGACAACCTGTGTACACACACATTTGGAAAGATTGTAGCAAATTAGAAAATTCTAAAGGCTTTAAACGGCTATAAATGAAAAATTGGGATAAAATCAGAATACAACCAGAAAATTTGTGTCCAAGGAGACAGATTCCCCGACTACATTCACACCACGACTGCTCCAGGAGAGCCGAAAGATTTTATATAAGAATCATAAAGTAATCATTTTATTATCTAAAAAATGTTTTCATTAATTCTACACATATGGACTTTACAATACTCCTTCCAATCACATTAATTGGAATGTGATTGGAAACAGGAAGTGACTCAGGAAACAGCACAACTGTTTTGGTGTTCTGTTGCCACCTAGACAGATTACAGTTTTTATCCAGTGAGCTTTTCCATATGTGCTGTCTCCGGGTAAGATATCTGCCCAATGAAACTAATAGGAACAATATCTTTACATAATATTACATATCTCTATCCAATCAGATTAAGAGTTTTCAGTGTTGGGTGTATTCCTTGGAGGCTACTATCTTTCCTAATCATCTGCGTAAAGATTATTTCAGCATTCATACGCCCTGATTTGTTGAGTGTGGGTTTACTGAAGCCAACTAGAACAAAATTAAGTGTAATTAACGATTTACTTAAATTTTCTTTTGGTGGTGTTTACATTTCCATTTGTAAATTTTGATTTTTGATTTTGTTGAACATGAACTTGAAACACATAAAAACTTGTTCACGGAACCGGACTGGACAGGCTCCACTGTCAGCACTGGCCTGCATGACAATATAGAAGAAGTTTGTACTCGAGCTGATGTATTGTACCATGTTATTGAACTAACGTTTTTAAGGAGACAGCTTTTGCCTTCAGCTGATGAGCAGCTTTGGTGACTTTGATGGATTTTTTTGTAGTTTGACTTCACCAGCCGGTCAGGCACCACAAGAGATCTTTAGGAGGACAGGTGTTTTTGTATGTAGTCGAATGTTTGCTCTGTTAAAGCTTTATCTTGCTAAAATAAAACCCACCGAAGACAAAATGATCGACCTTGATGTGTGACAAGCTGTTGTTTCACAACCACTGATGTTGCTGTCTGTCATGTGGAGATGCTACGGCAGGGGTGTCAAACTCACCCACAGGGGGAGCCAAAATTAAAGATGGACACCAAGGCAAGGGATGATCTTACTGATACCTTCATTATTTATCAGCATCTCTTCTAAGGATTAGCCTAAAGTTTATTAGCGCTGGCACTCTTGGTTGACGTGCTGGCTATTGCTGTGCATTCTGGGACTTGTAGTATATGTGGTGTTTGTGCTGTTAACCAGCCGGTCAGTTATTATAGAAATTAAATATTGTCTCACTGGCCAGATATAATTGTTGTGCGGGCGGGAAGTGTGATTGATACGTGTGCTACGCTCTTCAGAGTACTGTTACAGGCCTGAAGGACCTGCCGGCCTGTTACTAGCAGGTTATTGTGGCTTAAGATCATTGATGATGGTGTGACTGATGATCAGAGTCAGTGGCCTAGCTGTGAATAAAGAGTGTCTGTGGTGGTGGTGTATCCGTTTAGCAGCAGCTTGGCTGCAATCTGGGGGGAAGCCTGTTGAATCTCGATTGCTTAAAAAGATTTAAAGTCAGTGCACACCTTGTAACCTTGAAAAATCAAACACAAGGACATTCTTGTGCGGTTCTACATAAATAAAGTTGCCTTGGCTTGTTTGTGTTTGCTTTTTGGCTTTCTTGGTGGCCGAGGGAGACAATATGGGTGGCTGGAGATGTTCTTGTTTCTCTTATGACATTGATGAAGATTATGAAATGAATTTGTGATGCAGCATCCTGTCGTAGTTTATTGCGGGAGGATAGCACTGAAGGCCACTGTCCAGAGGATACATTTTCCAAAATGTTCTTTTATTTGTATAAAACTACCGTCAACATCTTTTTTTGTTTTTTTTAAAGTTATGGTGGTGTTGGAAAAGAGACACTACACCTTCCTTGAAGTAGCAAACCTTGGGAGAGCTCTTACATGTGAGCGTTGGGTCCCACCATGATTTTAAGCATGGGCAGCAGGTCCTCAGCATAGCGGCACATGGGACCGATGCTACAGAACTCCTTCTGTCTGCCGGTGCATGGGGGGTGCGTGTCATCAACAGAAATGACTCCTGCAAAAAACAAAACCTCACTGACAACTGTGGACCCAAACAGGCTGACCTATCATTCCTCGCCAGATCATACAGCATCATCTGCTCTTCTTTGGTCTGAGATCATCCATCCTATTCTTAACCAACCATCTGGGTCTGCTTCTAGGTCCAGACCTGAAACAGCTGTAAAGCTCATGAGAGCAGCAGATTCAGCTGATAATTATCTCTAGGTCCATCAGGATAGACCATCGCTTTCCCACATTTTGCTTTGAATTTAACTTTCGCGATCTCTTACCGGGAGTTGTTTTATGGCCAAATATTCCACAGAAGAAACATGGAATTCGGATGCTGCCACCGATGTCTGAGCCCATGCCGATGACTGCGCCTGCTGCTGCAATCAGACTGGCCTCCCCACCTTCAACAGACATAGGAAAGAAGAGTTGAACAGATACAAAGGTCACACAACCTTATGCAAGGATTGGTGTTTGTTTTGCATCTGGCACATTTACAGCTTTGGGTTCCAATGCACTTACACCAAAGTTTCATATATGCATGAGCACTTATGATCACAAGATTACCAAAAAATCACACTAATGAGTCAGCAGGTTATTAACACAGCTAATCATCAAGTAAGTGGAACAAGTCCAGAGATAGAAAGCTAGATAATATTACGGACTAGTCTCAAATCGATCTTTTCAGCTCAGAATCTGCCTTTTTATTTTACAAAGCTCTCACCATCAACTAAAAATCTTCACAAGCCATTATATTATACTCATGTCTGACCTCTTGCTTGGTCCTTAGCTCTTTTTCATTCCCCCTGTCTGCATTTCCAGCTGTGGGCCTGAGGACCGCCACCTCATGGTGGTTAAAGCTACAATTCTAGTTATGTAAACAAATGGTGCTCTGAGGTCCAACCCCTCAGAGCACTATGATTGAAGAGGACGTCAAACCAGCAATGGAGGCCGTTAGGTGATAAGGAAAATATAAAGTTAACTCCACAAAAAAAACCCAAGCCACAACTTTTCCCCACCCGTTTGTTAATTTGTACCGACTGAATTTCTAATCTTTGCTAAGAATTATCTTAATGAACCAGGGCAAGAACCCTGGTACCCTGTAATACGATCAGCAGGTAAGCGCTATTCTGGAAACAAAGAGGCCGACTCCAAGATAGATAGTACTTCTGAATAAAAGATGCTCAAATCAGATCATGGAGTCAAATACACACTCCAGTACTTTGCTAAACAGAGCAGTCGAACCCTCAACTTACTTTAAGAAGTTCAACCAACAGTTACTAACCTGAACTTCCTCCTGGTGTCCTCTCCAGCTCGTATGGGTTGTTGGTAATGCCATAGAGGCGGTTGTGAGACTCCGCCCACATACAAAGCTCCGGAACGTTGGTGACTCCAAGTGGGATGGCTCCTGCTCTCTTTAGTAGGGCCACAGGTGGAGAATCAACAGTGGACACAAATCCTTGCCTGGAGATCAAACCTGTAGTTTGGGGCATGCCTGCAAGACAGACATATGAAATACCACGGCAACCGTGCACAAATATTTTACTCAACTTCAAAGTAATCTTTTAAGTTTACCGATTTATTTTATTTTGTAAATAATTATTTATGTTGACCTAAGATAAAAGATAGTTATTCATATACAATAAATAAAATAATTGATAAACTTTTGTTTGACTAGTTTATTAGTGAACCAATACGTCACACGCCGCGCCGCCCACCAAAACTGTATTACCAAAAGAATTGCCTATATATGCCAGAACTATACCCTGGAGAGCGAAGTACTCTTTGACAGACAGTGGGACCCCCAGTAACGGCAGTCGGTCCTCCAGAACCTCCTCTCCACCAGTTTCTTCCTCAATCAGCTTGTCGACCTGGGCGGCCTCCTGTAGCGCTGAATCAAACCTGGGCGCAAGGAGAAATAAACAATTTAACCCCATCATGATTGATTCCTGAGTGCAAAGTATCCATTTTAAAGCAAAGTCAGATTAATAGTAACGTTACTATGGAATCTAGCCAAATTAAATGAAAAAAACAACAACAATTAATTGGCCTAAATATGAACAAAATAAAATAAAATAAAGAATGATTGGATAATATGCTGGGAGAAAAAAAAACGAATGAGAAAAAAAAACTTGTGACATCTTCAAACAGCATAATAACACAATAGTCATAAACACCCCAAATGTTCAGTTGACCTATTTTAAAACATTAGAGAAGGTCGTGTCTTGCCTGTCTTTAACAACAGCATTCAGAAGAGGGTTGACTTCCTGGATCCTGTCAATGTAAACCTGCACCACTTCCACACTGGACACCTGTAGAACATTCAATCTATGTAAGTAGGTATGGATAGTTAAATACACACACATGCACTGACTTTGATACGCAGTCACAGATAATGGATCAGTTTATACTGCACTCCATCATGTAGTCTATCAACGCATTCTCATTTCTTATGCAGATGATCTCCGCCATTAAAACGCTGCAGAATATTTTGTTTATTTTTATTTTAAAAACACTCAGAAGAATATGTACATAAAAAGACTCCCCCTCACCCCATTGGGGGTAGTAAATGTATTCCTCAAGCTTGGGTCCGCTATGGGAGTTTACCGGTTCTGCACAGCAGTCTCAGCTGGTCCTAGTTCTGAACTTTTCTGGAGCGAGACCTCAGATGTCATAACTGGAGTCTGCTGGAGTCATCCTAACCCTTCAGTTTGGGGGTTACTTATGCTATACCTTTGGTTTCCCCCTTCTAGCATTGCCACATCTATCCTTGTCAACGAAAGACAGCTTATCAGTCTGGAGCTTGAAACCCAACGGGATTCTGTTTTTGTTGTTCTTAACCATTGTCCGATGGTGCTTCCAATCAGGACTTGGGGACTAATAATCCATACTTGGCAGCGATGTTCCTGCCTATCAGTATATGCCCAGCCTGCTACTATGTTCTTGACTGTCTCTGCACCTTGGGTCTTATCTCCTGTGGTAGACCCCCACTTCTATGGATCTGGTGCTTGGGCCTGCTCTTGTGCTCCCATTATCAGAGCCTCTATGCTGTTCTTCAGGCCAGCCTTTATAGGCACAGGTGTGTTTCATGATGGATCTATCCATCCATCCATCCATCCATCCATCTAATCTGTCTATCTATCCATCTACGGTGTGTATGTATCTCTATAACTGTTGATTTCTCTATCACATACAAATAAATATAATATATATATTCAGAACAGACTTGGGCAGTTTTCAAATTTTCTTACATTTCGGATGGTTGGCATATTTACATTATTCACAAGTAGAATGGTATTGTGCATATTTACATTGATAAACTATAATAGTGTTGAGCAGAGCGTTTTCTTCCGTCAAAGCCGACCAATCCCAGGCACATGTAGCCAGCAAGGCACTGGCACATGCCTCACCCCCAACAAGTTTCATGGAAATCCTTTAAGTAGTTTTAGCATAATCCTAATTGCCGTCCAACCAACAAACTTATCGAAGCAGGTGAAAACATATATTTCTCAGATGTGACACACTGTTCACCAACTTTGGTTGGTGAACCAATTGTGCAAACATTACTATTTAATGATATTTGCAATTTGCATTCACAGTGGATGCCTTCCAAAATGTATCAAATCCCATATTTATCTGATACTGTTTCAATAAAGGTAAAATGACATGTCCCATATAAGTTAATGTAGGTTAACAATGTATGAAAGACGGAAGCAATTTATTTTGAGGATTTGTGTCTCATTTACAAGGCTTGAAGATTTGTAGGGAAATTAAGAGATTACAACAGTATACATGCATGAAAGCAAATGTATGTGTGTGTATGTATATGTGCATATGTTTGAGCATGCATGTGTACATGTATGGAGGTGCTTTATACAGTTTTACATCATTGCATATCCAATTGAACCTACCTTTATTACATATTCTATGTTTATTGCAGATTTCAATTTTTTTATTTTATATTTATGCTTACATTTTTTTTTTATGACTGCATGCTTTGCACCAATATACCAGATCAGATTCCTTGTAAGTGTGACTTACTTTGAGAATAAACTAGAGGTACACCGATCAAGTGGCTGTGAGGCCAAGTTTGATGAAATCGGCGATCGGCGGATCAGAGACACCTGAGGCCGGTTACAAACATCCGTTACACGCGTACACCGAGCATGAGTTGGCACAGCTCCAAACATCTCACAAACTAAACAAAAACAATAAATCATACATGTTCTCTTTTTAAATCACCCACACAGTAAGTAAAGAAGCTCACCTTAGCAGAGCGGCTAAAGCTAGGGGGACCTCGGAGTCAGCCACGAGCCCTAACTTGTCTGAACTGAACGACAGTTACAAAGTTTAATTTCCACCTCGTAATGTCATACAATTGGTTTAAGAAGCGCATGGAGGGGAGGACAGTGGTTAATTTAATTTCAACAGGTCAGAATACATACCTGTGGCCTCGTTAAATCCACTCTAATTCTTCAAAATAAGAGCCCTTACAATACATTACTCATTATGATTTTTAAACTTTAAAGAAAAAATATCGGAATCAGCCAAAATCGGTATAGACCATTCAGACTTTATAAAATTCGGTGATCGGCCAAGGAAATTGCAATCGGTGCATCAATACAATAAACCGTTTTCTGATTCTGTTCTGATCAGAGACACAAATGGTTGAGAGAACCCAAAGACAGATGGAAAACGGGCGCTCCCAAAATAACTCATATTGTCACATTTTGCAATGACAGTTGCAAATCCCTTACAACCCCCCCGTTAAAACACGATAAACAGCACTGACGACTCCCACAGGGCCTTGTTTGCATACCATTCAAACTTCTACATGAAAGGTGAAGCTTCTGGAAAAGAGAATAAGAGGAAAAGCAAGGCAGCCAGGTGTACCAAGCTCGGGCTATAATACGATTCATTATTGAGAAACAAGTTACAAGAATGTACGGAAGAGGATTAGGGTGACACAGCAACAATAATGACTTTGTTCATAGAATTTTAATTCTTAATTCTGATTTATAAGTCATGTCCATCTGATACCGTCTCAATAAATGTTTTATAGCATGTCTCATAAGAAGGTGCCCAGTTAATGTAGGGTTACGTATAAAGGAAGAATGATATATTGTTATTGGTGAGATGTTAGTGTCTCATTTACAAAGCTTGGAGATCTGTTAAGAGGACGCGATCGTGGGGAGAAGAGGTAGAGAGCACAATAGAGGAAGGGACACAAATACACTATTAACAATTCTATTTGCATCGTTATTATTATTATCACATTATTATTACTTTCATTTTACTTTTATAAAATGTTCTGACCCTAATCATCTTCCACATTAATGTAAGTGGGAAATAAGTATCGAAAACCATATCTAGTACAAATCGCCGATTATTACATCATTATTCCATAAAAATATTTTAAATGTAATATTAAAATACGGTATTATTATATAACTATAATACTATGTTTGATAGGCTCCAGCCGGTTGATCAGCAGCAGCCTTCACTCGGTTTGACGGCTGACGCACCTCCTTTCTCCGGATCTTCTTGGCGAGCTGTGTCGCTGACAGGAGCAGCAGCGGGCTGCTGACAGGTGGGAGTTTATCCCGGGACCGAACATTTCCCCGGGGGGAGAACAGCTGGAAGATGGCGAATAGAACTTCGGTGGTCAGCTTGAAGAGCCATAACCGAAGCTTTTCCAGAAAGCTCAGTCCCATGTTTCCACCGTGGAGAGGAAGTTGTTCAGCTACGGAAGCCCTGACGTAATGTTAATTCTTGTCATCATAGGTGTGCTTGTGATGCCAAGGACCGGAAGTGTACAAGTTCCCTTCAAAATGAAAGATGTGAAAAGGGCTTATGACGCAAAGGTAGGATGGATGTATCCATTTACTCCAGTACTCTGCATGAGAATAATCTGATTATGACCTTTTTATCAATTGTATGCTATTGTCTGCCTTCTAAGAGACGATTAATTAAGATAAGATAATATAAAATAAACCTTTATTAGTACCAAAACCGGGGACATTTCCAGGGTTACAGTAGCAAGGTAAAATAAAAGAAAACAATAGTGGGAAACAATATCATGCAAATGCGATCAGAGGAGGGCTAAAAATGAAAAGGAATAAGCAAGGACATATAAATACGAACACTATAGAGCTAAAAATATTTGTAGACTGTCCTTGTTAGTATTGCATATAAATAATGTGTCATTGTATAAAGTGTATTGCACATATATGTAAAGTTTTGTTCATTTTGTACAGTAAGTGGTGTGTGTGGGCTACTGGGAGCAGTGCTGATTGCAGTCTGACAGCTGCAGGAAGGAAGGACCTGCTATGGCGCTCCTTCACACACTTGGGGTGAGGGAGCCTGTCACGGACAGAGCTCTCCAGAGCTGTCAGAGTGTCTTGGGTTGGGAGTTATTGTCCAGCGTGGATGACAGTTTTGCCGTCATCCTCCTCTCTCCC
This sequence comes from Lophius piscatorius, assembly GCA_009660295.1. Taxonomy (NCBI): domain Eukaryota; kingdom Metazoa; phylum Chordata; class Actinopteri; order Lophiiformes; family Lophiidae; genus Lophius; species Lophius piscatorius. The sequence goes on from VRLP01002544.1 coordinate 41,602, forward strand.
ACCATCTCCACAGTGTCAAGGGGGCATCCCAGGAAAGACATGGCCTTATTAGTCGGTTTGTCAAGTGTGCCTTGTGAAGATGCTGCTGCCCCAGCAGGCCAATCCGTAGAATGTGGAGTAGTCTTAAGATGTTCTACCGCATACAAAAATACCTCACTCCCCTGAGCAGATAGAGGCTGCTCTGGTCTTTATTATGAAATGCAGCTATTTTAGTAGTCCAGTCCACTTAATGTTCAAGTAAACACCCAGGTACTTTTAAGATGTCACCATTTTAATGTCCATTCCTTGGATGTTCACCGGCGTTAGAGGGATGCCTGCGGAAATCAATCACCAGTTCTTTAGTTTTATTCCACTACCTTACCCACTAAGTTCTTTGAAGATCTCTCATGTTAAAATGTATTAATACAGCATACTTTTATAACTAGATTTTTTTTCTATTCTTACATTTTTTTTAAATCCCTTACTATGTGTCATGTCTCCTTAAAGCAACATTAAAACCAACCAACTAACAGAAAAGAGAAGAAAAAAAGACTAAAACAAACATAGCCTCCTTGTCAGAAAAAACCCAAAGCTCTTAACGGTCAGGCACCATTGCATCGGAAAGAGCTTATAGTTCCATATTGTCCAACAGAACACTGTGTCCCAGGATGCAGGGTTACTTGTTGACCCTAGCGCCCCCAGATGTTGAATGGGAGCCAGAGCCTTCGGCTATCAGGCTCCTCTACTGTGGAACCCTCGATCTGCTGCTGTGGACCTTCTTGATGCCCACTGATTATAATATGATCACGATGATGATGACAATTATTATTGTTGTCATTATTATTATTTTTATTATTATTGTAGAATAGTATTTTCTCATAAGCTATTGCTAAATGTTATCATAATGCTATTATTGTTACTATCAACCTCGGATCCCGTCCAGTAGGCCGTCCAACCTGAGTCTTGGATCTGCTCAAGGTTTCTGCCCGTTCAAAAGCAGTTTTGTTCTCGCCAATGTTGCCAAGTACTTGCTCACGGAGGAATTTATTGGGTCTCTGTAAAATAATTACTAAAAGAGCTTGTCCTAAACCTGCTGGTTCCAAAAAGCACCTTGAGACAGCAATTGTTGTGAATTGGCGATATATAAATAAAGATTGATGGAAAATACACTGCGCACTAACTGTCCTATTGGGGTGTCTGGAGGTATGAAGTTCCAACTGCCACCAGGCGGTTAGAACTGAAGAAGCCACTTGGATGAGAGATGAAACATCTTCAAGCCTAAACAGAAGTCCAGCTGCTTTGGATTCAACGCATATGGATTACTGGGGACAAAATGTGTATTTTATCTAAGGTACATTTTATTTATGGAGAAAATTTATTGAAAGCATAGATGGGATAGGGAGTCATAAGACAATGAAAAATAAAACAAGACATCTGGCCGTGTTATCCTTGTATTTCATGGTAAACTGTATTTTTTTCACTTTTTTTTTACAGTAACAAATACTATTTCTTATGAGTTCCAGGTAGTTCTTTATCAATTAATTTAATAATATATATTTAATCTATTATTATATTAATATATCTTTTAATCTATATATAATAGGATAAATGTGCAGGACATTTTGCTTATTGATAAACTGTTTTTACAGTTCATCGTCATGCATAGTTATACAAATAATGTCCCAGGGACCGGAGACATTTAAATAACTGTTCAGGCTCATAAAGTCTCAAACAGCAGCCATCACTGCACCACAAACTCCACACGAAGTCACTTCTAACATATTAAAGTGACTTATTGTAACAGATGCATTCATTTAAAGGCTGTGTCAACAATTGTATAGAAGATGATGAAAAAAATATGAATCTTATTTAGAAATTTGTGACAAATGTGATCTTTGTGTTAGGTTCAGAATAACTCACATCAGAGTACAGGCCAATATAAGGCAATGTTTGACCGGAGATTTTATTGCATGTAGCAAGAGTATTTGCATTGGAAATTCTGGGATGATACAGAAAGACATTATAAAAGTAGAAAATCAATATTTAACGAAATACATGCTAGAACTGCTTGACGTCAGTATAAAATTAATGGAATTACTTCAAGTCCTTCATTTCAGTTCAATGTTGTATATATTAAATACATTGTAATTGTATATTGTATAGGCTTAGACCTGGCATGTGGGCTAGGCTATATAAAAAGAGAATAACCATGTTCTTAAGGCTTTAATGGTATAGGAGAATTAAAGAAACATCTTTTTGCACATCACAAAAGGAAAATTCCACCTCAAACCTTGAACCCAGTGAGAACCAAAGTCAGAATTTTACACAATCACCGTATTATATGACATCATTTTTGTTCAATCAAATACAATTCTAGAAAACAGAAATCATGCATATTATAAACTACTGGCTGTAGCTTCATATTTGTTTTATTACTACTATATTATATTTTCATTTTCTCTGTTTCTCTAAAGTAGGACAACATGTAATGTAAATCTAATAATTAAATCATTTTGGTTTCTTGGGAGTTAATTTATGGAGCATATAATAACTGCTTGTACCTTGAAACTAGATTGTTATTATTGTCATTGTATTTTCTTTTGACCACAAAGATGGATGCCTTTGGTCCCTGATTAAGTATTTTTCTGTAAACTCAAAATCAAATAAAATGATCGCTGTATTCTTTTATGAGTGACTATAACTTTGCAATATAGGTTTTATCAGCTTCATTGTTTAAATTAAAAACCTTGCTAGAAACGTATACCTATAAACAACTGGGAGGACACTGAATAGATCACATATGTTGTATTTTTTAACTACATGTGTTAATTGACCTGGAGTGAAACATTCTGGATTTGTGACATCGCCTCAATCAGCCTTTGACCTGATTTTTCGTCGTCAGACTACTTCCTGTCCCAAGGAGAAACTCTAAGGCTAGAAATCTGACAAACTCATCCATCCCGTCCAGAAATTTGCTGAATTAAGAGATTTATTTGGCTGCAGGTTCCCTCCATCCTCCGAAAGTCTTCTCCAGGTAGAGTGCCACCTCAAGGGTCAGGTGGTCCTTTAGCTTCCCAGCAATGACCTGCACACCTAGCGGCAGGCCTTCCTCACCCAGACCCAGAGGACACTGGGTGGCTGGCAGCCCGAGGATGTTGAATATACCTGCAGGAAGTGTGAATGAACTCAATAGATGACTTTCTTTCACAAAGTAAGACTAAACTGGTGTGGTAGCTGTAACCTTTCAGACAGGACGTACCTGTGTAAGAGAAGTCAAAGGGTCTAAAAAGTGGGTGGTGGTGTCTGGGAGCCACTCTGGGGTGTGAAGGGTAAAGAAAGATACCGTCATTCCCCAGCAGCTCCTCCACCTCCTTCTGCAGCTTCTCCTTCTGCTGGATGATGAGGGATGTGGGTTTGGATGCTGCCCACTTTTCAAACAGGGCCATTTCTGATATAACAGCACACACATAACACTGTTTAACATAGTTTCATAGTTGTTATACATTTCTGAATGTACTTTTACGAAAATCTATGTTGAATTCGTAATTTTTCATAAAGATTGTTACTCTCACCAATGGCAGCCATGGTGTGCTTGGATTTTCCAATCATCTGTTTGAGCAACTCCCACAGAGGCCAGACTGGTGGTCCTGGTTCCCCCATCAGCTCGGCTAAGGATTGAGGAGGCTGAGGGAAAATTTAATTAGAAAAGTTAATCTTAATTTTTAATATTATATAAATTTTATTGACCACACCTTTGCTGTTTCCATCCAACAACAGACCAGGGACATGCGGTCTGGGGAGGCAAGTGAGGCTCATCATGAATAGTAAACAGCAGATAACTATTAATATTTGTCTACGTATGTGTGCTATAAATGTAATTTTTGTATGATTCCAATCCTTTATTTTAGTTTTTTTTATAATCAAAATCTCTGTGTATTTCCTGTACAAATAGAGAGGAGACGCGAGGTGAAGCAGCTATGAGCTGTTATGTCACCAATGTAATGATTGTAGACATTTCTATTAAATGTCCTCTCCCTCCATAGACTAGGTAACGTATTTCACATAGGTGTATAACATATTTAGTCTTACTGATCTGACATAAAACCGAACCAGTACCTCTCCCTCACTGACCTCACTGACTCCCTCACTGCAACAGACACTGTTGCAGTGTCCTGTTGACATCAAACACCTCGCTGTGTGGAGGGATTAATGTCCAGCAGCTAACACTATCCTGTGCTTTTGCCTGTGTCTTGTGTCTTGTGTCATGTGTGTGTGTGTGTGTGTGCGTTGTGGATGTCGGAATGCAGCTTTGATTGTGACACAAAAAACACAAACAATCTTGAGAATCCTACAATGTGACTTTAATCCAACCAATTGGGCTAGTATATGATCTGTACCATGTTTTTTTAATGTGCCCAGTGAATATGTGATTCATTTTGGAGTCATAATGTATGGTTAGTTCATGAAGAATCAAAAGAATTAGTAAAAATACTGTGTGCTGTCTGTGAGCAGCTAAAAGGATTAGTGAAATATTTCAGGGAAGCTGAATAGAATAGGCGCTTTGTCAAAACCTGGTCTGTTTTTCTCTATTTGTGAAACAATAAAATAATGATTTTCCTAACATAAGTACAAAAAAAACTAGTGATCTGTCGCTGTATGCAGGGACGCACTGCTCCTTGTCAGGTACACAGGTGGACCTACCTTGGCCTCCTGGTCAGGAAGCCCCATGTAGGTTTCCCAGATCTGTGAGCTGTAGCAGAGGTCAGGGAAACAGACCTCTTGGACTTTCACTCCGAGGTCGGCCTCCAGTCGCTCCGCCACCTGGAGAATATCACGTGACTTTAATTCCAAAAAACGTCCTGATATTCAGGTATTCCAGCATTCATGTTGTCACCATTGCAAAATCAAGACATTCGACAGAGGAAACACACCTTTTTTTGAACATCGATAAGTTCTTTGCTGACGGGGGAAGTCAAAATACACCCACTATTATGAGGAACGGTGAAGAAGCGCAGTTTCTTTAAGTCAACCTTTGTGTTTAAGGACAACCTGTGTACACACACATTTGAAACGTTAAGAATTAGACGAACAAACGAACCTGAACTGACTTGGCAATGGGAGATACTGTTTAGATAAGGAAAATAAGCTTTATGTGGAAAATCTGGGGGAATCTTTTATACAAATGATCAATTATATGGAATCTGCACCTTCTCATGGTGTTAACAAAAACAGCCTGACTAATTTAAAGGATGCATGAGGCCTATTATTACAGCCGAGCTGTTATGTTTTAGGAAAATCTTGTTTACCAAAGCCATTCAAATTTGGGAACATAAAGAAAGTGAGCCCCTCACAGCAGGTCAGGAAACAGAACAGCTGCATATATGCAAATGAGAAGATGATCTGTCGTTTTACACTCAGTACATCTTCTCAGAGCGGCGCTCTTACATTCGAGCGTTGGGTCCTGCCATGATCTTGAGCGAGGGCAGTAGGTCTTCGGCATAGCGGCACATTGGACCAGCGCTAAGGTAGTCAGCTTGTCTGCCAGAGGAAGGTGGGTAATGGTCGTCGGTGGACACAACACCTGCAGAAAAACATCCGTTCAGCTACAGTTCTGTCTGGGACACTGCAAAAATATGTTCTTTGGACCTGCAATAATAGCATAAACAAATAACATTGTTGCATATAACTTTTAGTTTCTTTTACCGGGAGTCGGTTTATGGCCAAATATTCCACAGAAAAAACAGGGCATACGGATGCTGCCTCCGATGTCTGAGCCAATGCCGATGACCGAGCCTGCTGCTGCAATCAGACTTGCCTCCCCGCCTTCAACAGACATAGGAGATAAGAGTTAATAACAACAAAAAAGAGAGGACAAATGCGCTGGTCTTTATCCATTGATTTGTTTAAAGCAACATTAATATTTTTTTCATTATCATAAACCACTAATCCTGCTTTTTTTGCATTAGGTGAATTAACAATTTAGGCTTGGATTAAATCTATTCATCAATGTCATGAATATATGCAACCATTATGATTTTAGGATCAAACAGGTTGTTAAGGCAGACAATCAAAAAACAGACCAAAAAAACAACAAGTGAACATAGTGTAACTGTTCTTGTTATGCTTTACATAATAAATATAAATTGGTGAACCTTTTCAAAGACTTCCTCCATAATTTGCACTTATTATGTGTACTTTATTTATCTACATGATTTCATTCATTCTAGTACAAGTAGTATTACTCTTTTATTGAAGTCTTTACTTTGGTTTTGAGGTCCACAACATGACATATAGACATTAGAAATTAATGTTAGAACTAAAAAGAGCATACCAGCAAATCCCGTGGCAAAACATCACACATTGGTGCTTCAAGCGCCCAGTTTGTTCTGCTGTCCCTCCTGGCATTGATGGGAATTTTTAAGCTCTTCTCCATGAACTCCACTATTTAGATCCAAAGCTGCATCCACCATTTAATTATACTAGGTATGACCTCTGCATAAGTCTGCACACAAATGAACCACATTCACATGAACATTCATTCATTTTCTGTAACCACTCATACTGGACATTCATTTTAGCTGGGCCCTGCATGGATTATTGCAAAAATTACAGAAGAGCCCTGCATTCGGCAAAATAAAAAAGAAGTCAAAACCTTATCTGATACGCAGTTGTCCAAAATCAGTCTCAAAACAGCAAAAACATTCTCCAGCTCATCCCGGGGGATCCCGAGGCGTTCCCAGCCCAGATGAGATTTATAGTCCGTCCAGTGAGTTCTGGGTCCAACATTGAGATACAGTAAGGTATAAAGTCTAGCAGTGATTCAACTCAGAATCTCAAGAATAAATTCATGGAAAATTCAGCTTTATTCTCAGAAAAACATTTATTTTTACTTTGTACATGTATTTTTAAATGCTGACTTTAAAGTCCGAACTGTCTTTTTTCTAACACTCGATCAGATAATGAGTTCAATTGCAACTAAAGGAGAGCTACTGCTCCTTCACATCAAAATCCAGATGAGGTTAGGGTACCTGGTTAAGAGGCCTCCTGGGCAGGCAAATTCAAATGGGAGGAGCCCCAGTGTAGACCCTCACTGGAGGGGTTACATTTCTCATCTATAGCCTGTGTATGTCATGGCTCCCCTGGGATGAGGTGGAAAGTGTTGCTGTGGAGAGATATTAGGAATAACCTAACCTGCTACCACCACAAAATGACCCTGGATCAACCGACCGGAACGGTTGGTTGGATGGAGAAATAGTACAACCCAGATTTCTATTCCATCTTTAAGAGTTTCCCTGAGGAACCGACGAGAACCTCTGTGTCTGTACCATAAACTGATTGTGAGGCAGAACCAAGGATGCTGTTTTGAAGACGAGGATTCAGACTCCTACAATGGTCAGTTCTGAGTATATGTTGCTCGACTCAGAACCTGAAGTCAATATTGGACTCCATCACTGTGCTTGATGGAGCAGTTAAACAAAAAATGACTGACCTGAACTTCCTCCTGGTATCCTCTCCAGGTCATACGGGTTTGTGGTGATGCCATAGAGGTGGTTGTGGCACTCAAACCACATGCAAAGCTCAGGGGTGTTGGTGACGCCCAGTGGGATGGCCCCTGCTTTCTTTAGTAGGGCCACAGGTGGAGCATCAACGGTGGACAAAATCCCTCGCCTCGAGACCACCCCTGCAGTGAGGGGCATGCCTGCAAGCAAGGACGTGCACAGACATGTTGGGGAGCAGGGGCCCCGAGTGAAAAAAAAGGCAATTCTCATAATTTTTTTGGGGGAAAAAAAGTTTTAAAACAAAAAGTTAAATATAGTAGCGCATATCTGACTTAAATACCAATTTGTTTTAATACCAGACAGACAGTTTCAATACCAGACAGAGTTCTACAAAATAATCAGTTCACATATAGACAAAGATTCTTCTTCAGTAGTCACTAGGTTTATCACAAGAACAGGCAACAACAGAGGAAACTTTGCCAGAATGAGTTTGTTTCTATGCTACTAGTATGTATTTAGAATAACTGACCACCAGGGAGAGGGACATAGTTAAGTAAGAATTTTCAATAAATTGCACTAACAATTTGGTTATTATTTTGCACATGACAATAAATCCTTTGAATACTTTTGGTGGAATCGAAATAAATAACACTTCGAAATCAACAAAAATATTCACACAAAACTAGAAAGGGCTTTCAATAAAAATAAGCAAACCAACTTATATCCTCAAAAATACAAAGTAGGCTTATGTTTAGTTACAACATTTAGGATTAGTGCATTCTGTTTCCCGTCCCACTCGTTTTGTTCAACAGGAATATATATATTTTCATTTATTTATTTTCTTTGGATCTGAGCCAACTTAAAACACCTCAAAGGAAATCATTCATCGCTAAGTAGCAAGAGGAAGTGAGGAGAATTGTTCACAAATGTCCGACAAAGCAACGGAGGCTAACTATCTAGTTGTTGAAACGGCTAAGGTTACTCCCAGGCTCAAGTTTCACATCCATAGTACATCACATTTCTTCACCCTCTCTCTATAATAACTTATTTATTTGCATGCCTTGGCCAACTGAGAGATGCAGAGTGGCGGTTTTTAAAATGTGTCTATTGTTTTTAAATTGAGTCATTAATGTGATTCAAGAGTCTGTATGCTCATAAGTCGTGTCATGATAAGGTTGGGAAACGCTGATCTAAAGCGTAACATGATACGTTTGAAAGGAAGTTAGAAGTTCCGACAAAGCATTAACTCAAGTTAATGACAAGGGATTAGATTTGGGGACTATACCCTGGAGACAGAAGGATTCTTTGACAGACAGTGGGACCCCCAGTAATGGAAGCCGGTCCTTCAGCGCCTCCTCTCCACCAGTTTCCTCCTCAATCAGCTTGTCGGCCTGTGCCGCCTCCTGAAGAGCAGAATCAAACCTGGATGCAAAGAAAATTAACAATTTAAAGAGGTTGTGATTAATTTCTAATGGCAAAGGATTGAGTTTCAGATCTTCTGAAACTACGCGACACAGGACACATGTTACATGACGTAATGTTGACCGGGGCTCTGGAACTCAACGAACACATGCATCATGAGATAAGGAGTTATTAATAGTAAGTAATTCAGTCTTGCCTGTTTTTCACAACAGCATTCAGAAGAGGGTTTGCCTCCTGGATCCTGTCTATGTAAACTTGGACAACTTCCACACTGGAAACCTGCAGAGAACAGCAGACACACCTTTAGGAGCAATATAATTGGATGGAATCTTGCGTCTCCTGTCTTGTGTGGGAGGGCACATGCATTTTTGCGTTAAGATTTATCGAACACACTGGACGGCACAGAGCTGTTCTGGCTGCTCAGGGGGACCTTCAGAATATTAAAACAGCAGATTTGAATGATATGGCTGATATCTCTGTCTTTCCATCTTAAATCATTTTTTGTCCCAAGAATATCGCAAATCTATACATTCTAGCTTCATCATTTATTTATTTTATTTATACAGCTAATCTCATTGAGACCCAGGGTCTCATTCACAAGAGAGACAATAATCAACGACAAGAAGTATTAGATGGAAATTTTTAATTTGAGTTTTCCATGTAAAGATGATTTAAAGGTGACACTGTGGATGTTGGCTGATCTTCTCCATATAAATGTAAAAAATCAAAACACACTACGCGAGTCTCATGCAAGCGGTGTCAGGTACCCTTTTTTTACGCAATCCTGAGATGATTCCGATATCTCTTGGTTTTTATATTTGCTCTTGAGTCAAATGTGTAGCCGGTCACCTCCATATAATCTGCTCCCTACAATGTCTTGCAAAAGGTAATAAAACTGATATCTGTCTGAGGGAGTCCAAACGAAATCCACACACACTGTCAAGTGAAAAGATGCACGTTGTGAAAGTATGATAAGAAACACGCCTGATATTGTTTTATAGCAGGAGCTTATAGCAGCTCTGGTTTCCAGAACTGTCTTCCATGAATAGAAATGGTCAATGATTTAAAGGGAGATGCAACAAAATCATAAATGTCTTTAGAATATATTTCCTTTTAGTTTTTTGTTTTTTTAATTCAAATTGGCCATTTTCTTAACACATGTGTAATGTTCATGATTTAGGAGGAGGTTTAAGATGTGGTTCATTGTAGCTTTTTACTATGATGAGGTACTCATTTAAATTGTCTGGCCTTTGCCATTTTATATCTTTTAAGAAGAAAGCAATATTTAGCACTTTGAGATTTGGTCCAAATGTAAAGTGCATTATAAATTAAATGTATTATTATTATTATAATTTGTATTTTTAACAAAACAAAAAAAATAATCCTATATATGAGAGATTTTTGTTAAATGTTCTCCAGCCGGTTGATCAGCAGCAGACGGCTGACGCACCTCTTTTCTCCGGATCTTCTTGGCGAGCTGTGTCGCTGACAGGAGCAGCAGCGGGCTGCTGACAGGTGGGAGTTTATCCCGGGACAGAGCGTTTGTCCTGGAGAAGAAGAGCTGGAAGATCTGGAAGAGGAAGTAGAGGACTCCCATGACCCCCTTGAAGAGCCATACCTTAAGGTTTTCCAGAAAACTCAGTCCCATGTTTCAAACACGGAGCGGAGTGAGGACAGGTGTTATCTCTCCAGAGTTTTAAATGAGTCTACTAATCACAGATGACAAGAATCACGTTGGTGATGCAAAGGACCGGAAATTGAGAGGTTTCCTTCAAAATAAAGACCAGTGGATGAACGTACCATTGTCCTAAAACGGCACTGGCAAAAATAAAATACCTGGAAACTACTAATGTACAGTATATATATATATATATATATATATATATATATATATATATATTGCAACCCTCCTTTGTAACAGGGAGGTCACTAATAAAATAATGTGTATCAGCCTTGAACTAAAGTCGTTAACCGTATTGGAAATTTTGAAAATCCAGGGCTTCACATAGAGTTCAAGGTGGTGACAGGGGAGAACATATCCAGACAGCATAGAATGGAAGTATGTAGGATGACTCTGGTGGTACAACAGAGGAAGAGAGCAAAGGTAGAGCAGAAGATCAAAGTGTCGAAATTGAGGAAGGAAGGCTGCTGTGGGAACTTCAGGATGGAGTTGACACAAACTCTGGTTGGCAGTGAAGAACTGCCAGACGACTGGGCAACCACAGCAAATGTGATGAGGGTGCCAGGTAAGAAGGTGTTTGGTGTCTCATCTGGGCAGAGGAAAGAAAATAAGGAGATTTGGTGTTGGAATGAGGAGGTTCAGGAAAGTATAGAGAGATGAAGAAAGTAGGAAGGAGTACAAAGTGTTAGGAACTGTAGTTGGGGTGAGGCTTGGACCCAGCTGCAGACACGAGACAGCGGGGCAGAGCAGGTGCAGTTAAAATATTTAATGTAAAGGGGATAACCCGATCACGAGGAGGCCGCCCTTACAGGTTAATCCGATAACGAGGAGCACGAGGAGGAGGTCGCCCGTGGAGGCGAACCCGATCACGAGGAGACCGAAGAGGTGGGCGTCCGTGGAGCCGGACCCGGTCACAAGGCAGCCGGCAGTGAAGGTGGAAAGGACCCGACCAGGAGGCCGAGCAGGAAGCCAGCGGGCAAGGTGGCGAAGGAGAGACCACTCCGGGGTTCTGTGAAGATGAGGAGACCCCTTCAGGGCACTGCAGCGAGGTACATCTAGGGGCCGGCGACGAGGACAAAATCCTTCTGGACTCTCTGGTTGACAGTGGGTGGAGACCAACAAGATGCACTGAGGGGTTCCGAGTCAAGGTTTGGGGAACTGGAGACCAGAGAGTCGGTTCCAGGGGACCTGGGCAACTGGAGACCAGTGGAACTGGAGACCAGGACCTGGGCAACTGGAGACCAGGGGAACTGGAGACCAGAGAGTGGGGACCAGGGGAACTGGAGACCAGAGAGTCGGGACCTGGGGAGCACATGGCTAGAGTCGGGGTCAGGATCTGGGACTGCAGCACTGTTGTGCGAAGTCAGTGATGGAGTCACGAGAGGCGGCATGGGAGGAGTCGAGAGAGAAGTCGTGGGGGGAGTCACGGGGATACCGGGTAGCGGGCTGGGAACCAGAGGTCGAATCGGGTCCTCCACTGCGCTGGGCAGCGGTGAGGATGAAGAGCTGGGCAGCGATGAGGAGCTGGAGAGCGGTGAGGCTCAGCGCCGGCTTCTCTTCGTTTTGGGCGTCCTCTCATTCACCAAAGAGGAGGTTTAAGATGTGGCGAGAGAGGACATGCAGTTGGTTGGTGTGACAGAGGAAAATGCAGAGGACAGGGCAAGATGGAAATAAATGATCTTTTGTGGCGACCCCTAAATGGAACCGCCAGCAGAAGAAGAAGAAAGTCTGCTAATATTTACATTAACATTAACATTTACAAACCAATTAGATCCTTATTTGAGCAAGGTTTTAAGTTAAAGCTATTTTATATTCAGATATATGAGCAAATCACAAAACATAGGTAAATTAAACATGAATTAATTTATTGTATCATGAAAACTTATGCTGTTAAATATTATTCTTTAACAAGCATATTATAGTCAGGTCCTAGTTGATTACATTACTTATATACTGAATATCTTATTGGATACATTTCAGTTTGATTCCCAAATTATCAAAAGTTATGTATCCTGTAATTGGGAGCTGTTCACAGGAAGCTTTAAAAAAAACAAAAAAAACGCACCTCAGTGCAAACATTAACCATGGAAAGAGAAAAAATATGAAAATTCTGCAAAAGGTTCCACTTTAGGTTATGATTCTTTTGAATAAAAAATTCAGCCAAAGAAAACAAAAAATAAAATAAAATACAAATCTTGTAATTTCTGTAATATTAACTTTATTCTTGTCATATTATAATTCACTCTTTACGGCAAAGTGTAACATGAATAACTGATCATAAATTGACGTAACAACATAAAATGCAAAGACATGACATTAAGAATGAAGAGATGTATCAACTGTCAAAAGTTCTTCCACTCTCAGCAGCGTGTAGAGTGATTGAAAGCTTGACCTATAGATATATGTACAAATTTGAACATAAACAATTATAAACGGATCATTTTAGTATCAGGGGAAAAAACTTGCTGCACAGAAACAAGGTGGACTCTGGTGCAGTGACTGTTTCTTAACACTAGAGGGAAGCATTGCTAAAACTTCAACAACCAGATCATGTAGCTAAAAGGAAAAAAATTGCCTCCGCATTGCAGGTCAGTGGGTTAGAGAAGAATCCATACTGTCTGCTACAGTCAGATCACACTGCAGCAGCAGCACGACACAACAAATGCAGACAAGTCTAAGCTGGAGTTGGATTGACCAAGCCTGCTTGTGAAACGTGACTAAAAGCTTGGTTGCTTATAGTTATAATAAATGCTTTAATAAATGCAGAACAAATAATAACGTATAATATGTTATGATGTGTTTTCTGTATAACAACTATTTAAGGTTATGAATATTTACTCTTTTTTGTATTTCACCTATGAGAAAGATCTAATTGCGAAACAAATGATAACATGGTCTCAATTCTGTAGAGAATTTTGATACTGTTGAGTCAAATTAATGGCCTGTTTATTCTGGTGATGTTTATATTCAAATAAATGGTTCATGCATATTGATTCAAATCAAAAAGCTGCAAAAGAAGCAAAATAAATCATTTTAGTTTGAGAATCATGTGCCATGGCGGTTTGGAAAACAAACTCACTTTTGATGAAATTTGGTAAAAATGGCCAAAATACCAGCTATTGGTTTTTGTATTTATCATGCTTGCTGAAATGTCATTATAAGCATTAACTACAGTCTTTGAAATTAGAAATGAAACATGGATGATGTGTGCATTATTGTCAACATAACTAAATAGTTGCATATTGGATCATTAAAACAAGGGAGTTTCTTTACGTTCTTTGTTTATTGGATTCATCATAATTCTGTGATACAGCACTTAGTTAAGATTTTTTCATGACCTTTGCTTAAAAGCTTTCAGTAATAGTTAATTTTCTAATCTTTTTCCCGTTTATTCAACCTACTTGAGTGGTTGAAGGTAAGGAATTGTTATGGTTTATATCTTTGAGTGTGTGTGACTTAAAGAAATGTGAAATCAATAAGATCACCACAAAGGCAGCAACAACATGCTGAGCTATTTATTTATGCATTTTTCTTCCAGGAGGGGCCTTGTTTCATTGCCAGTTTTGCGATGACATTCAAAGGCAGGAAATCTGAGTTTACTCTGGTTCTATTAACTAAAGGAAGTGGATGTTTTGCACACGGTGTAATGGTGCAACCTTTTGCATACAGGCATTGTCCTGCGACCTACCACCCATGAAAGCCATCTATTTTGGAGGCTATATTTCATCTTTTGCAAATAAAGTGTATTATTGTCTGTAGACCAAATTAAGCGATGGACACACAGCTAAAAGGTGCACTTAGAAAACATGCGTATCACAATACCAACCAGGAGAGACAAACAGATGCCTCCTTAAATGTGTGGTGAAACCTGAGGCGCAGAAGATGAGCGGGCATGTATGGACAAGAGGAAAACCAGGGGAAACACACAACTGACTGTGTTTGTATCCGTCTGTGAAGCTGCAGCAGAAGCTCTGCTCTCTGGGAAACTGCACGAAACCCATGTAATTGCAGTCAACTGCCAATTATCTGAGATTATAAAGTTTTCTTAGCATATGTTTTTAGGGAACTATATCTGCCATCTTTGTGAATGCATGCCTTTAGGGTGAAGTGACACAGGGTCGGTTGACAAAAGCTTTTTTTTAATTGTTTTATTGATTTCCATCTTCTTTACTGTCTCTGTTGTCACAGCTTGTTCACCAGGCATCCCCACAACTGATTATTTGAACCCTTAAAATGAAAGAAATAAAAAAAACACAGTTAGTTTTAGGAACATTAAGGCATTTGATTTTCCAAATGAGTCGCCCCTCCCCTGTCTGGTTCCAGTCATAGATGATTGGACATTCATTTACTTTACCATTCCCTTTAGATGGGACAGCACTTCACTCTGATCCAATTTCCAGCACCTCCACTCTGCCCTGGAGACCAATGGATCCTGAAACGTCTGCCTCTGGGGGTTAGGAGCTGACGGTGGAAGTCTGTTTGTGGGCCTAAGTGACCATTTTCATTACTTAGATTTACAACCACTCAAAGCTCTTCCCAGATTGGTCTTCACATGGCGAGAAAAGCAAACATTGTCGCTTTTTCCACAAATATCACAATTAAATCTTATTTTAAGGTTGTTTTAGCTGTTGATGTGAAATCCAATGTCTGGGAGAAGATGCAGACTGCCCAAATTAATATAAAATCCATCTATCTCTCTGTAGGGAGCTGCCAAATAACTGCAGAAAATAAAGCAACATTATTTTATGTAAATGTTTTAAGCATCTTGAACACGTGTCAGCTCTCACATCTGAGAACTTCATCACTTAACTTTCTTTTTTCAAGCTGCTGCTTCACACAAGAAAACAAGATTTGTTTGGTGAAGAACCTTTTTTGTGATCTGATGTGGACAAATTTAGTCATTTATGCATATCAGATCCTTCAAACTAATATCTTTACTTTACAAACAATAAGCATGTCTGCATATTAAACATAAGCATAATAGATTTGGACTATTGTACACTGTAGAAAATAAAAATTTAGGACAACTTAAAATATCATGACAACTTAATGCACTACATTTAAAATTTAATTTGAAATGTATTTATTTATTTTTATATCTTTATTATTATTATTATTATTTGCACCAGATATTTTAGTTTGGAGGCCAATTCAAATTCCAATATTTAAAAAAAATATATATCCACACATATTATATCCCACAAAGGTCGGGGTTGTTGTCATCGCCACAGATCCAACGCGTTAAGGCGATAACTCAAAAATGGTTTCATGGATCAATTCAGACCTTAGTGGGAGGAAGAACCAAATGGATTTTGGGAAAGGTCGAATATATATTTCGGACACTAGGGGGAACTTAAGTGCCAAATACTTGGGGCCATCATTTCTCAGCTGTTGGTTTAGTCAAAATTTGGTGAATATGAATCGACTCGGGAAGAACAATCCTGCATATATCTTATTTTACTATAATAGCTTATATTTTACTCACCAGGTGGAGCTTTTTTATGAAAAACTCTTTTTTTGTATATAGCATCACATTCATTCAAGGGATTGGGGACTTTGGGGGGATAAACCTTTGCTGTTGGGACAACAGCAAGGGCCTAACTTTGGGATAAAATAGTTTCAACAAAGTGTGTCCCAGCTTTTGTTCAGGTTATTTTTATTCTATATTTAAGAATACTTTGTCCTCAAACTTTAATTTACCTTAGTGTGTGCTTGGTAGCATATCCAAAACCACAAGTGAGGTCTTTAACATTGAAACATACTATATAACTGCAACAAATACAATAGTTCTGTACCAAAGTCAACCAAAACTCTAATGTCTTCTAGTTGTTTTGAATTAAGATCAGAAAAAAGTATTTAAAATTAAATGTTTTATAAATGTTTTAATGTTTAATGTATCTATTTGTATGAACAATGGTTTTGGGCTTTTACCCTTTTAAATTGCCTTTTTGGGTTTAGTGAAATTACTTCAGGAATATGAACATAGTGAATGATATAGTCGGCAACAAAACAATTGAGGAATTACATTTTAAATCATATTCAGATATTGATTATTGGGGCCTAATTGGTCCCACTTTTCAAAAGAGGTCATATACCTCATTAAATATGATCTCTATGTTGTGTATTTGTGTGTTACATATGCCTTCCCTCCTCAGCTGCAGTTTTATCCACACTTCTCTTTCTGCTTACTTGGCAGGGGTCTTTCATCCAGCATGGGAGGAGGGGGAGGCTGAAGAGAGGGAGAAAAGAGGGGGGAGGGCTCCCCTCGGTTCCTCCTTAGGGGACTGGTGTACGGACCCGTGAAACAGCTGGTGTCCTCCAAAAAAACGATTATAGAGGCCCTTGGCCCCCCACCAGGCTGCCTATGAGGATGGGCGGGGAGCGGTGGGATCGTTACGAACCACAGCTGAGCCCTGACGAGGGTCCGCTATCTGTACGGTCAGACGGGAGCTGTATATGTATAGGTAGAAATGAAACTTTCAGTTGCACAGGAGGCTTGGTTCTGATATTTTATTTACATTGTATAGTGTAGTGAGAGCAAGTCCTGGCCAGATCACCGTTGAGATTTGGGTTTTGGGCATGTGCAAGACAGGCACAGTTGCATTTAATAACAATGCAACTGTGCACAGTTGCATTGTTATTAAATGCAACTGTGCCTGTCTTGCCTTGGTAAGCCAAAGTGTCAGTTGTGAAACCCGTCCATTGTGCTCCGGGGATCCATCTTGTAAAGGGGATGTGAACCGCCCAGGTGTTCAATGCAGCAGGAATGTGCTATTGATTACTTTCCTGCCGGCCGCTGTAAAAACTTTTCAGTAGGGTACATGAATGAGAGACACATGAGCCTCATTAAGTTATCATTTTGGTCCCGCACGAACCAATCAGCGAGAGGGACTCTCTTTGATTTTAAGGCCTGTATATTGTCAAGAGGAAAAAGAGGATTTTGTAGATAAGACAATAAAATACTGTTTCCTGGATGTACTGGCCTAGATAGATCCATTTTTACAAATGTGTTTCATCACATATTGATTTTCACATTTTCACATTTGGGTTTTGTTTTACTTATTGACATTTTCACATATTGATCAACTGGAGTTTGTCCATCATTGTCCCAAGTGTTTTTCACTAAAACACTAAAAAACTTACTTGCACTTCCACATCATTGTTTGACTCACGATGTAAAGTTGTCTTTTAAAAAGGATCGATAAAGGATCTTCCTCTTTAGTTGAGATATGGGCTTGAAATGCTAGTGGATGCTTATGTAGCCCAGAGATTCTCACGCTGACATGAGGAACGGGCTGCCTACGTCTGGTAGACTTACCAACTCGACATCTGCTGCTGTATTTCATTTACATCTGATTCTGCCCCGAGTGAGATCACCAGAGGCCATTATACATCTTTTTTTATTATTATAACTTATTGCTTCCCAAACCTGTAAGCAGACCTGTTAGATATATTGAAGTTTA
This sequence comes from Lophius piscatorius, assembly GCA_009660295.1. Classification (NCBI taxonomy): domain Eukaryota; kingdom Metazoa; phylum Chordata; class Actinopteri; order Lophiiformes; family Lophiidae; genus Lophius; species Lophius piscatorius. Next base: position 59,646 of record VRLP01002544.1, read on the forward strand.
CTGCCTTGTAAGGCTTCAAGCCAAGTCTTATCATCTTCATAATCTATGAGCACTAAATGCACTGAGGACACTGAGGCTGATGGGAATGTTATATTTGCTAGTATCCAGTCATAAACCCAAGATTGGACAGAATGTAATTCTTACTTTATCTTTAAGAATGATGGTGTTACAAAAGTCATTAAAATCCCTCTTGGCTGGAAACGTTGATGTGTTCAATGCTTTTAAAGGTAAAACTTCCGATGGTGGTAGTGATTTGAGGGCAGTAGTTTGTATTTTCCGTTTAAAAACGTGAGTAATCACATAAAATACTGTTAGTTATTCTGATCATGCTTTTATTAGTTATGAGTTACCTTGAGCTAACAATGAGCCAATATCACTTGCTTGTGAGCAACAATAGCATTAAGCATTATCAACTCATTTTTAAATCTGGGCATGTCTGTACAAATCAAAACGGATAAATAAATAAAAACTTTCTTTCATGTCCCAGCCTGCCCTAGATCTTTAGAGTCCCTCTAGCATGCTTTTTGCTGTGCTTCTGTCGCTCTACTTGCTTCTTTACATATGTGTCTGTGTGGTTGGCGTTTCCCCACACCTGGCTCAGCGCTATCCCTGACTTTAATTGTGCTCTTCATCCACCCCAGCCCTCCTTCAACTCCTCGCCAGCGGCTGCTCTAGTAACTCTAGAGTGCTTTTTTTTTCTTTTTAAAGAGTTTTCCTCCGAGTGTTGAGACGTTGTTCTCATGTGATAATGTGACCAGGGTTAACCTCCTCTCAGGCTGTCCCGGCCTCATCCGACCCGCCACTATTTTATCCTGCTACCTGCCTTCCCCCTCCCATTACTGAATCTCTATTTTTGAAAATAAACCACCCCTTTTTCTCCACCCTTGCATGCCTCTGAGTCTGCTCCTGGGACCTAATGGAAAAATGAATCTCAACATTTACAGCATAAAACCGAATGTTCATAATTTGTTGAAATAAATATTTTTCCAAAACCTCTTTTCTCTACATTTGTACCAACAGGTGTTGCTGTTTCAGTTTAAGCAGCAGCTGCAGGACTGCTGTATGGAAGTGGTTGTAATCGTGGGCTAAGCAAGTATGGCCCATTGGACAACGTTTTTCATACACAGTAATGAGGGACTGTGTCCTGAAAAACGTTATGCCTGACAACGCCCCTGCTGTCCAAGAGCCTTTATGGTGTTTGACCTCAGTTTAAGATGGTACAGTCAGTTTGAACCTTGTTTTCTCTTCTTTGCAAGAATATACAGTCCCATTAGGTGATAAAGGAGCCTCAGAAATATCAGCAGGGTCAGAAAACACACTTACACACACACACACACACACACACATACATGCATTAATACTCCACACACATAAATCCACAAACCTGTTCACGAGAGGCCACAGGAGTGGGTGTGATGAATAGAGGACCAGAAGTGCTAAATAATAAATAGTATACGACGTTATCAGGGACAATGTTTGGACCTCAGTGTTTTTCCTCCATATTTGGGACAGAGCCAATAATCTGATTGATAAATAATGCAGCGTCAGACCACAGATCGGTTCAGCAGCTGTGAGAGAATGTGTTAACAGTGTGTTAGTATGTGGATGTGAGATGTTACATGGCTCCACGGTTCACTTTTTTCCTGCCTTTTTGGCACCCAGCACCTTTGTTTGTTTCAGACTGTGTTAATATTCAGCTGTAAAAACCATTAATAGCCACGTCTGAATCAGTATTGTCCTTTAAATCTCTCCTCAAACACAAGTTGTGTAACTTTGCGTATCCTATTTTGGTCGAGTTTGTTTTGAATCTTATTTCTGCTTGAATAATTCCTTCTTCGGAATGACTCTCTCTTCTTAAGCCCGTTATAACATGGGTTTTTGAAGAGAAGTCTATATATGGATATTATAATGCGTGCAACCATTAAAATGACTTAATTCTAATACTGCTGTGAGTGTCTGTCAATATATGAGACAAAGTAAATGTATTACCGCTGGATTTCACAAAACAAGCAGGATTATTTACGTCAGCTGGAAAGTGTCCAGACAGCAAGTTTGCACACAGTAAGATGATGAATTAGGAAGTTGTAAACAAGTTTCCTTCCTTCTGTTGGCTGGTGATCTACATGTGCCAACTGTCAACATCAGGATCAATTAGGTTTACTGAAATGGTCAAACCCAAGCTTTTAGAAAACCATCCATCCATTTTCTTCTTCTTATCTGAGGCCACGCCACAATGGCAGCAGGCTAATGGGGTTATTCTCGATGGCCCTCCCCTCAGCAACACTCTCCAGCTCATCCTGGGGGATCCCGAGGCATTCCCATGACAGATGAGATATATAGTCCCTCCAGTGAGTTCTGGAGGGACTCTCTGGCGGCCAGGCGGGTTCAACCCGATGACCCTTCACGGAGCCGACACCCTCTGGGCTCAACACCTGCAGGGATGGGCACTGGGCTCGAGTGAAAAGCATTACGGGTAGCAGGTGCTGACTGGTTCTAGAAAACCAACAGAGTTGACATTTTTGAAGTGTTCTTCTAGTGTAATGCGTATCTTCTTTTATTTTCGTCCAAATTTCATATTTATTTTGGAGAAAAGTAAAAGAGCAAACATAGAAAGTCACACACTTCACAATACTGATGCTTGCTGACATTTACAATAATACATGTATGTGATAAATAAGGGTATATGTTATTGTCTGTGAATGCACCACAAATGCTGCATGTTACATAAAGGTTTTTGGAACATCTTATTATACATCTTATTACAGTAGTAAACTTAAGTAATGCCTAAGGATACAAAAAAAAAGAGAAAAAAAAGCCAGGTATGAGGCTTGCCTCTGTGTGCCTGACTGAAAATGTATGGCGCATAATAAAGTGCCAAATATGTCAACAGAGACCTCAGACTATTGAGCAAATTAAGTCATATGAAGCAAGAATTACACAGAATTCCTCCTCCAACACTTCAACAAGTAGTGTCATAATAAAATGCACGAGTTTGACATTTATAATTTTGTCTTTGTACTGCAATCAGTTGTATTTAAGTTAAAAGGGATTTGCACATTTATTACCCCTGCAAAGGTGGTTACACCCTCACTCCTGCGCATTTGTGTCTGTGTGTCTGTTTGTGGTTGTCTGTGTGTTTCTTTCTGACAGATTTGCATGAACTTTTACTCATTTGTAGGTTTTGAATGTCTTAGATATATAAAATGACTTTCTGACTTTCAAAGCATTTGAAATAAATTACATAAAATAATAAGATGTTTGGAGTAGTGATGTCACAAAGTGGCTATTGCTGCCTTTGCTCCATTGATGTTTCTCTGGGGGTAGAGCTGGGGGCTCAGTTTCAAGAGCTCCTTTGATTCCTTTGATGTTCCTTTGGGCATGGAGATGGGGTCTCAATGGGATGAAAAGAGACGCTGAAGTGGAAAGTGCAGGAGACTGGCTCCAGAGCATTTGAGAGATACTCAGAGAGTTGTTGGAGTTGTCGGTAAATTGAGAGGCTCTGCGAAATTCATGAAGGCATTAATGGAGAAAAATGCAGGAATTTTTCTTTAACATATTGTTCTGTTGTGTCTTGGCCGGGGTTTGAGAAAGTTTTTTTCTCGTTGCATTCTTTTTATTGACATAATGAACCAACGTTTTTAGACTCGGGCTGAAGTCATTATGTGCTTACATATACATACATTCCTGTGTCTAATTATTTTTTTGAGTGCAGTCTTGATAGCCTATGGTCATGTGGGAACTGTATGTAATGGGAAGGAAGTTGAATAGAGTGGTGGTTAGTCAGCAGGGGCTCAATAGCATTTTTTTGGGTGGGTTTGGGTGCACCAAGTCATGTGTAGTCACACAGTCAATAAAATGTGAACCCCAGGGACAATGCGTGCGCCCAAGACTCGAAACGAACTGCTGGTCTGTTCTGAGAGAGGTAGAGAGAAAGAGACAGTGAAGTCTGTAATTCGATAACACACAACTCTGGAGTCGGACATCCAATCGGAGGTGAATAGATGACATCAAAGCAGTGCAAAAGTCCGGAGCAACGAAACTACATAAAATAAATATATAAAACAAGAGAAGCTGCAGCTTCACTTGCAGGGATGATGAAATAAATAAATAAATAAAAAAATACTAAGTCTAAGTCTAAAACTTAAATTATTTGAATAATTAGCCTCAGGTCTCCATAGCAGCACTATATTCAGAGATTAGGAGAAGTCCATGCTTCAACTTGTACTGGACATTAAACGTCTTATTTCCCAGCAGTAGTCTTTATTGTCATGCATTGATGTCTGGGTAACACCTTTTTCTGCAGTCTGCAATAATAATAATAATAATAATACAATGTATACATATAATGCACTTTACATTATTCACCTCTGTGGTAAAATGACCAGTTGGTTGCTATTTAAGTCGGAATTTATTGTCAAATATCAATTTACCTTTTGGACAATTAGCCTATGATTGGGTCTTTTTTGGGTTTTTTTCTCTAAACACTTTCCATGTTTAGAGAAAAAACTGACAGAAAAGTAAAATAACAACAAAAAAAAGAAGTCTTTATTATTATTAGTGTTGATGTTGTGGATGATAATAGATTTATGAGGATAACAACATTGTTATTTATTAAAAACGATATTATCATAAAATAATAAATCATTCTTAGAAGTAGCAGTTATAGTAAGTATAGTAAGTAATTGTTTAATGTTAATCATATTTTATTTTTTTTCTAAAACATGTATATCTATTTTGTTAGTGACTCAATTTTATTTTTATTTGTGTTTGTTTCCTTTATTGTTGTTATTAATTTGTTGACACATGTAATATATTTGTTTTAAACATTTTGCAATAAAGTTGCAATGAAGTTGAATCTTACTTTTTCTACTGAGTACAGTGTATCGATGAGGGTGTGCATTTAACCAAATTCTGCTCATGGCATCAGTTTGGCTAGAGGCGCTATACAACATCTGTTTCACTTTGTAAGGTTTGTAAATGAAAAAATATTTTCAACTTAAAAACAAACTGTCACCCGTTCAGTGTGTGAGTGTTTGGCACAACCGAACATGCAGGTGAGCGGTGGCCCGGTTAAAGCGCCCCCACAGGTGCATTTTTGAGGTGATCACGTGAGGACCCGCCCCGCCTGCCAGCCTCCAATAAAGCGAAGCAAAAGTCACCTCTCCTCTTCCTCCACGCAGCGAGGTAAGCTCGTAGAGACGACATTAGCAACTGCGAATCAGCAGAAGCTCGTGCGTGTAAAGGTGTCTCTCTCTCGGACGCGCGCGCAGTGGTTAAATAGTAAAATAAACCCCCCTGTAACTGAACGCCGCAGCTGATCTGAGCTTGGAGCTCTACAGAGGACGCATGTGGAGGTTATGTTTTCAGAGAAGGCCAGGTAAGTCATCTCTTAGTTTAAAACCAAGCACGCGCCTTCGCCGCTTTTCAGTGCGAACAGTGTATGTGCGCGTGCCAGGACTTGAGTCCATGACAGACGAGCTCACAAAGTCGGCACATCCATAATTTACCAGTCGCAGTCAGTCGGGCTTCTGGGAGGTCCGCCACATGCAGATTCCCAGGAGAGCACCGGGAGGCTCGTGCAGACTGCATTTGCGACCCTAGGGTGTCAATTTAAATATGACCACATCTGTGAATAGAGCTCGGGTCAGTTTGAAAGAATGCTTGTGAGGGCAAAGTAAGATGAAACAACGAGAGAGGCGATATCTTACAGCTCTCGTGTCTGTTATCAGCAGACGGTAAGATGTCAAAAAAGCCTCGTTTACGATCAGCTGCGTGATTCTGACGCTTTTTATGACATCAGAGTTTTTATCACGCGCTTCAGTTCCACCTCATTGATCTTCCCCGTGATACAATTTTCAGCGGTGCAATATATAGCGATCATTTCTTGCCCCGTGTAATACACATCAGCGTATCTAGTTGGTCGGACCGAGCCGATGGAAGTTCTAGCGGCAGATCGGTCACATCGGACGCGCGCGCTGCACAATTCAGAGTAATAACGCCACTGTTTCCGCCCCTCTCTTCACTCCGCTTTTAACGTTTCAATAGGCTGCGGCGTCAGTGAGGCATCTCTGTGCGCACTGGAAACCCACGATTCAATTGGTGGAAGCAGAGGAGGGGAGCCCCGACCTTCTCCACTGCGGGAGGAGCAGAGTTAAGGAAGCCGAGAGCGAGAGAGCTGCACAGCCTCGTCTGCTGCGCCGCATGACGGACTTCACTCAAACTGCGCATCCACTCTGCAGGATGCACCGCTGCGTGGTTTGATGGACACAATTCTCTGTAGGAATTTAACAGTGAAACAAGCCTAACCGGTCGTATCTGGGTCCATCAGCCCACCCAGAGAGCCTGCACCGTGGCCTTAAAGCGACCGTGAGAAATGTAAAAAGTAGTCGGCCTGGATTTTAAAGTGCACGCACGTCTCACCATCTCCTCTTTCCGGGGAGTCCGAGATGAAGATGGAGACGGAGAGGATTGATCCGGAGGAGAGGGGAGATGAAGAGGCGCCCCTGCACAGCGTCCACGGAACCAACCGGATCAGACCGTCCTCTTACAGGGCTCTGCGTAGCGCCGTTTCCAGCCTGGCGCGCCTGGATGACTTCACCCGTGAGAAGATCGGTGCCGGATTCTTCTCCGAGGTGTTCAAGGTGAGGCTTTTTTTTTTTTTTTAATTTTCGAGGACAGGTCACATGTCGTTTTAAGATGAGAGGGAACTCACCCAAACGTCTTGACTGAGTTGATGACTTTCTTTCAATTCCATCCAATTCCTCAGCATGTAGATAACTGTTGTCAATGGCAACCAGTGGACCCTAAACCAAACACCAAGAACAAGATTTGCTAAATACATTTAGGAGGAAGTTGTTGGTTTTTTTTGCAACGTTGGCCTGATGGTGAAAACTAAACCCCACTCTCCAGTCTAATTGTCCACTCTATAAGTGTTTGCAGTGACCTACATGTTGTGCAAATTGGATGCAGTGTGTTTTGGTGTGTAAGTGGATATGGTCAGGACAGGTAGCTGTGACACATGTGCAGGAAACCCTATATCCCCAATTTCTATGCAGAACCAGCCGCCATCCTCTTTGTCATGCCTGCTGGTCACCTGCAAAGAGACTCTATCTATAGGTGGCCTGAGTTTCCTCTGTTAAATGTGTAAGACTTGGCACATTTTAAGAGTTACTAGTGGAGAAATGTGCAACACCTTTTGAGGTGAACATGCATTATACATGTAAAGATATTTTCTAATGAGAAATTAAAATGTTAGATTCATCTTTGGCAATGTGTTCAGTGATCTCAAGGATGGATCACTCTTTATATTGTGCATTATTAGAAAATTAAAATCAAAAATTAAAACATTTAATACAAATTTATTAGGTTTAGCAAGAGCCAAGGAAAACAAGTTTCCAAAAAAAAAGTGAAACTTGAATTACTCCTATGACAGAATTTCTAGTTGCAGGAATGATGGAAAGTTTAGGTAGTTCCCAGAGGAAGTGGCTGTTTGCTGACCTTTTGTTGTCAGTCACGTGGGACTTTTGGTAAAGTTTGTAAAATGAGATTGTAGCTCAGTTTGACCAAGAACAGCATATCTATGAATGTGCAGATTAACCTTCTTCAGCATATGAGAACAGTACATGAACATCATGTCTACTATGAGTGTTTATTACATTGTCTGACTCAACAAGGCACAAAAGAGGCGTTTGTCTATTGATGATGAGTTATTCCTTCAGGAAGTTTGAAACTTTTAGTATCTTTCTAACTTTTCCGAGGTTGCACATGACGTCTTGCCATGAAATGGAACCAACAATCACTTCCTTTTTTTTCCCATTCTTACCATTTCCATCTGAGTCTGAGCAGCTTGTAATTTCATCTTGTGACAACTGGTATCACATTTTAAAAAATTGTTTTCAATTCTGCCATGTTTGGTGTCCATCACATATATTTGTAATACACTTCTATGTCGTCGTAAAATTCATTCGGCACAGTCACGTCTTCAGATGTTTGTTTTTGTGCGAGCAAATGATGCAGCCAAGTATTTATTAAGGATCATATGATAAAGAAAAGCTGTATCGTCACATTGGAGCTGGTGGAAATAGAAAATGTTTTGGAATTTTGAGACAGAAAATGAGGAATATTATTTGATTTGATTTTGAACAATTTAAATGTAAGGTCATTAAATCTCAAAGTGTTGCAAAGTGGAGACTTGTGGAAACTATGAATTACTCATAAAAAAAATAACTAAAAAGCACTCACAGTGCAAACTTCCGCCAAGGCACAATGGTACCTCAGGTTCAGGAAAGATTCATGCAGATTTCTCCAATAATGTCTGAGTTACTGGCAGCCTCTAAATCTACTGAAAACTCCCAACAAACGCTGAGTATCTCTCAAATACTCTGTAGCCGGTCGTCTCCTGTGCCTTTCACTTCAGCGTCTCTTTTCAGCCCAATGAGCCCCAAGCTGCACCCTCAAAGGAACATCAAAGGACTGAAAGGAACAAAGGCAGAAATAGCCACATTTTGACATCACTACTCCAAACGGCTTTTATTTCATTTAAATATTCTTTAATCTTGCTCACAATCAAACAGGAGTGAAAAATAACCTCTTTGGCAGAGAAATCATATAATCACATAACAAGGAAAATGCTAGATAGCTGCCATTTACTTCTCATATTTCTGTCATTTCACTGTGAATTTATTTTGTTGTTGGGATTTCTTCGATTATTTCCTGAACCCCCTAAGGGTAAATGATGATGATGTATTATTATTATTATTATTAATGTGGAATGGCCTCCTGTCTTCTTAGACAGTTGGCTTTGTTGTGCTCATGTGAGAGTTTTCACAGATGAACATTTTGGTGTTCTAATTGTAACTTGGAGCAGTTCATGTGTTGTAAAGATTTCTTTTTGAGGAGACTTAGAGCGCCACCTTGCATTTTTGAATGATGAATTACAGGTGACATTGCTGATTTCTACTTTATATATTTAAAAAAAAAAAAAAGGAAGACGTAAAGCGTCTTTCTAACTTGTGTAAAAATAAAAACACATCTGCAAAGTGAAATAACTGATTTTCAGCTGTAATTTTCAAACCATTACAGGAAATAAAACGGCTTTCAATAAAATGTAACTCCCCCAACAGTTTGTGAGAACTTGTTCAGTTCTTAGTGTGATGCAAACAAACGCCCCCACATGGGTGGACAGAACCCATTCCTGTATATCACCCACCAGGTTTGTGGTTGGGAAATCATTTTAGACATCAAATTAGATTTTCGCTTTAATCAATTCAGTCTTGAGAAAATCACAGCCTAGTCCATCTTCACCACATCAGATACGACTTTTTGTGTCGAGGCTGTGGGTGCTTCGTGAAAAATTACTTCCAGCGCTCCGTTCCAATAGGCCACTCCCCCCTACTTGCCCTTTGAATGGCCAATGAGCATGCAAATGTCCGTTTACTGCCGCCCTCTCAAGCTGGCACTTCGGTTTGGATCGGCTTGCCCTTTAGATTGAGCTATATAAATGCAAAGTTGCTTCTGTAGGTATTGGTCACATTTGAAATGTTTGCTTGACTGACTGAGCAATAGTTCCAGTGTTCTGGTATATTCTAGAGGAGACGGTCTGAATGTTCTGAGAAACCCTTACCTGATGATTTAACAGTTGATAAAATGTAGTATATCTTGCCCTGCTTTGAAATGGATCCCCTGCACTTTGCTTGAAACGCTCTGACCTCCTGCCCCGTGTTTGTAGTATTGTGGAGCTTCAGTCCTCTGTGCAGGTCAAGATCAATGCAGCCTCTCAGCATGCAGTCAGGAAGCTATTCCCCCCGCCTGTGTGAAACGGAGCAACCCAAAAATACAAGGCTCAAAAGGGAGAGAAAGGATGCTTGCACATGTGTTGAGACAAGTCCTTCAGGTGCTGTTTTTAATCTTCCTCTTTAATAATCTAAAAAGGAAAGTTCCATAACTGTGTGTCCCCTGCTTTTGTTTTGTTTTTTATATCCACCTGAAAGCCTCGCGGCTGTAAGGCAGTAAAAGTCCTCGATCGCACCTTTATTGCACCATCACTAAATGGCAATTATTTGTTTTGTGTGTTTCTTGGCTGTGTGGTTTGTCGATTAATCAGTTTGTATAAGTGTGTCACTTCCCATCTGCTTCTATACAGATGAACCAGGAGACATCGGGCTCACTATTCATATTTGGTTGTCATTGAAACTTCTCCAGAATTTACATGAGGCATGGAGATCTCGATTGTTAGTATTTTCATTTTCAGGCTAGCTGATGATCAATTATAATAATGAATGTGAACCATCAAGATAACTAAATGTTTACAAGAACAAAGTTAAAATGGAAAACTGAGGCCTGTAATGTGATAATAGCATAAATGCATGGATGCATTATTTTATTTATTTTAATCACACAAGAAGTGAAGAGAGGAGTATAGAAATGTTTATTTGTTTTAGGGACATAACTCGAGAGAGTATTGCCCTAAAAAAGACAGTATTAGAATTTTTCACAACATTTCTCACACACCACAACCAGGTACGGAAGTTGTGCAATTTCATATTTTGGCAAGTTAAAGACATTTGTTTGTCTTTGTTAGAAAATTAAAACATTTTTACAAATCTGAAACAAACAATGGTTACTTCAGTAACGTCTTTACAATATTTTTACTTTAATTAAATGCATACAGGCTCTCTGGATCCTGAGTGTTCATGCTTGTTATGCTTGTTTTTAACGGTTACCTGCAAAATCTATCATTATACAACTAATATCAACATTCCTGTTGTTTTCTTGCACTGTGGCCAAAAACATTTTCTGTCCATATAATCTTGAAAGCTATAAGGTGGATTCAATCCTCAAGTATCAAGTCAGCTAGACCACAAACCAATCCGTTTGTCTGCTCATCCTGAAATGTCATCATCTTGATGATTTCGGGGATGGTCCAAATGTCATGTTGCAAAAAGTAGGAGTAAAAACTGAAACATGTCAATTAATCATGAAATGACAATTTCTCCATTTAAAAAAAAAACAAACAAACAAACTAGTAGTCATAGTTATGCTGAGTGTGATCTGGCCCTATTAGAGTCTAGAGATGTAGGTGTGGGGTGGTTGTGTGTTCACACATTAGATATGATGATAATAAGCTGGAGGGGTGTAAGTGGATGAAGGGGGATTTAAAACTGACTGGAGTTTTGGAAGGATAAATATTGTCGACATGAGTTAAAGGGCTGGATACGTGCGTTGTTAGGTGGCAGCTGTTTGCTGTCAAGCTGTGATGTGAATGAGAGAAGGTTGCAAAACCCTGCTGTGGTGACTGTTTGTCTGTTCATTGTGTATATATTTCGTGTTTTCCTGCAACTATTGCGAGAATCGTTTGGCAGTAAAATCATATTGTGACTATATTATGATGTATCATGCAACAGATGTTGCAAAACATTCTATGAATGAATGATTTAAAGTGAACCAAAGATGCATAGGCATCTATCAAATGAGCCTCTAGGGCCTTCTTTTTTTTAAATGATGCTATAAACGAGCATGAATGAAAAAATATTTTAAGTTTTAACAAGAAATACTTTTTTCTTTTTCTTTTTTTTTATCTACTTTGCCCTGAGCCCAAGCCTAAGTCTTCTAATTGGTTGCTTTCTAAGACCTACAGTCAAAAACTCAAACATAAGATTTTGTAGGAACTTAAACATTTTTGATAAACAATTCAAAATGACCCACAAGCTGGGCTTTTGTTGGAGGTGCCCCTTCTCTCTATATATCTATATATAGATATAGATAGATAACAGAGAAATTCCAAGGCAATCTCCTCCTATAAAATCATTCCACCTGCATGAAAGGGTGTGGCATAGAGAGAGGGAGTAGACACACAATACTCAAACAGATGGAATTTTGACCCAGTAACACCAAAGAGTCTAAAAGTACTATAGCAACACAGCATACAATAAATGACAACTATTAAAGTTAAGGAGTGGGATATATGGAACAAGCAAGCATTTCCGTAAACATCCTCGTTAAGACCTGGATAATTAGTAATAATAATAATACATTTAATTTATAATGCACTTTACATTTGGATCAAATCTCAAAGTAGCCTTTAATTTATCGATCCAGAAAACTAGAGGTGCACCGATTGCTATTTTCACATATCACGGATTTCTATATTCACATATCACGGATTTCTACAAAGTCTGACCGGCCGATACTGATTTTATTTCTCTAAAGTTCAAAAAAAATAATCATGAGTCATGTATTTTAAGTGCTCTTATTTTGAAGGATTACAGTGGAAGAAGGCCGGTCGGTGACGGACAAAGTAGACTAAAGCATGGAAAAGCGTCTTGGAGCGATAAATTAAAGGCTACTAAATATCTTTGGGATTGACTTTGGGTAAGGTCAGTTGTACGTTTCCAGCGTTAGGGAGGGCTTTATCACCATATGTCTTCGGGCCAAAATGTATCAATCGTTGGTCCGATAGTTAGAATTGGATGCATATGAATCAACTTTTTAAACATCATCGCAGTAAGGTTAACGTAACGGGGAGGAGGGAATTCCATATCTTGGAAGTTCTTTACGTGTTCCTGAATTGGAATGCAGTAGTTAGTTTTTTTAAAAGATCAGATTTTTCATCTCTAGCGGGAACTTTTTAACGAAAAACAGTTCTTTGGTTTTTTTTGGGCATCGCATTTAATTTGAGGTCTAGTTTGTCTAAAATTATTAAGAGCCCAAAGAATTGAGTATCAGATTTTGTATATCATAAGAAAATAGAAACTTATCCTTTTTGGGTTAATGTGATCGATGAATCCTCTCGGAAGGGAGACATTCTGAGACGGGGACTCTCCCATCAGGACGTGTTGGGATGTGACCAGTTCTTAAAAAAAACTAAAACAAACCTGGATGTTCTGATACAACTCTGAATGAAATGACAAAAAAGAGGGAAAGAGTTGAATATACACACACCAGGATCCATCATCGTGTGTCAATGTTCATGATTAGGAGTGTGTGTGGGTATGGGGGACCCAGTACAGACTTGAACATCAACAGCTTGGTGAAGCATTTTGCCCTCATTATCCCTCTCCTCACTCGCTGTAGTGTTGTGATATGCTCCGCTGTCGTTTGCTGCACAGCTATTTAGTTTTTTTTTTTTTATGTTCTGCACAAACGCCAGAGCGCTGAGCACGAGATCGGCCTGTCTGTACTTGAACCCCAGTGATTGTTCCCTACAATATTCCAACTTTACCAGGAGACGTGTTGGGCAAGAGTTGCACGATTCTCTGTAGTGGTTACTAGTTTTTCTTTAATTCTATGCAATGGGAGTGTGCGTGTGTGTTTACATCACATTTTGGCAGCGCTATAATCTTCAGCTACAAGGCCCCTCCCATGCAAGAAGGTTGACCCCTGTCTCGGGCTCCGAGTTTTTTGCCCTAGTTTGTTTGTTTTTTATACAAAAAGTTACCATATATGAAGGTGCTTTCATGTGCTGGTCCGCGTAGTCATGTCTCAAGTCCTTCAAATTCCAACACTAAACGAGTCATTTGACTCTTGCACCGCCTTCACATGAGACCCTTTTCGAGTTTCTGAGGTACCACACCAGACAAACGTCTGGCATACCCACATGTTCTGCTATTCAACAGCCATAGTCATTGTGAGCCCCAAGATTACTACTTGAATACATAATGGTTTGGGTTTAAAGGAAGCGATATTTGTGTGCGTGAATTGCGATACTTTTAAGTATTCCGTAAATTGCATACAAAAATTTAGCAAATTCCCATAATGCATCTCAATGTAGTTTTATACCACCCTCTTTGTCCACACACTCAAACTTCTATTTGAATCTCGCTTGTGGCTTAAATTAGTTTGTGACATCAGGTTGCTCCAAAGCCACGGAAAAAAACTATTTATCTTTCTCTTCCAAATTCTTATTTCCCCCTCAGCTCAAGTCCTGATGTGATGCCAGTGTTCTATAACTTTATTTTGGTTTGAAAAATAAGTCATGCGTAATTATTATATCCCAAGAATGTCGAGGATATTATGGACTTGTCATTTTATACCCACTTAAACTGGAATGCGAAGAAAAACTGGAATGATTTGGTTGGTTGCATTTTTCTACCACAAAGCTAAGATTTTAGTCCATATTTTCTCAACTTTTGGTGTAATTTCATTTCCAGTTCAGCTGGAACCTCAGTTTGATTTGATTCTAAATGCATAATGGGAAAACTTTGTCCACAATCTGGTGATAATTTGAAGCACTTGAAATGTAGCGCATAATTGATGGTCTGGATCAAGTTTGCTGTTTAATAAATCAGACACGGACAGACACATGGCTCTAGAAAGACATTTTTCATACCAAAAATGATTTTCGTTGGAGAGGGGATATTTGACTGGAAGAATTGAGAACCACTATACATGTTTAGGGGGGGGGGGGACTTTTAGCTGATATGAAAAACTTCAATGTAAGTAAATTGTGACTAGATTGCAAAAATGATAAAATTACACTTGCATAAAACCCCGGTAATGAGTCATCTCATGGCCACTATCTGATCATAAAGTGAGTATAGCTTTGATGCCTTTATAGAAGATATTATACTGTTACTCCCCCATGGAGTAAAATTATAATTATGTGCAAATTTGGAGTTGCTGTTCAGACTATATTCAAAACGGCTGTGTGTATATATAGTGGAATCCTCTCGAAGGTCTTTCTGTAATATGGCTTCAATTTTCTTTATTCCCTCACAAAAGCAAACAAAAAAGTGATTGGCTGAATGAGGAGCAGGTCAGTGGTGATGAACATGTCTGTGCTGGTGTGAACCCCCATGTTTGGGCCTGTGTAGGTGGAGGAGGCGGGTCGGCCCTGTGCTGCTGATGTGCAACACAGAGAGGATGAGGGGATGTGTGTCAGCTTGTCTGTCTCCAGGATTGTTTGCCTCTGGCTTCACGGTGTGTCTCTGAGCCCAGCTCGACCACACAGAGTTTGGGGGTGAGGGGGCTCCCGTTTGCTCCCTGATGGACCCGGCCTGGCTGGGTTCCTCATTTCAGTGGGTTGCCTTGCTCACATATGTTCTCACTCTCACAATCACACCATTACTGAAATCAGGGCCTCAGGCAGAAGCTAAAGCTGCTTTTTGTTTTGTATAGAAGCTAATTTTCTCCATTCTCTGACGCACGTACGGAGCGAGTTCACCCCCTCAGCGACTTTAAATCAGTCCCTCACACTCCAGCTCAACGCTCTCTTGTCAAATCCATTGAAGCTCTCTTGCTTATGTCTTGAAGTGAGGCCCTGCAGAAACGGCCATACTAGGAAGTAGAATACCAAAAAAAAAAATCTGCCTATGAATTCAGCCAGTTATGCTTAGTTAGAATTCCTAAAACTAATTTAAAAGTGAAGCTTATGGAATGCCGTAATGGGCTCCATTTAAAAAAAAAAACGCCACAATTTATGCAGTTTTTTTCTCATCAAAAGCAATGAAAACTGTTATTTAAGATGTGAACTTACTTACATTTAGTTTTCTAGGCTCTTAACTGTGATTTGACTTTAAGAATGTTTGACTGGAGGATATACTCAACAGCAAAATGGTCACATTTTATATATTTTTTGGTAGCTACGATTCTGTTAATGCGTCTACTGGAGGCCAGTAAGGCTGAACGATAGTTTTTCTAGTACCTAGAAAGGCCCTCGGTACTGGCTAGACCACAGCACAGCAGCAACCGTCTCCTTTAAATTGAACCTCATCCAAAATCAAACCCATAGCAATGTAAACATGTGTGGTAACTGCAGATTTATATCCCTAACTGTTACCGTACAACATCTGGGACTTCACTCTATGGAAACCCATCTGTGATCTGGATTTTTATCCTTATCTGCACAGCATTTCACACGCATACTTAATATGTATTTATATTACTTATTCCTTTAAGATCCATGCATGATTCTCTGAAGAATAAAATAAAATGTGTGAGCTTCAGACTTTTCTGGAACTGAGCGGAATTCATATTTCCCTCAATTATGACGAGTCATTCTGACCGTGACGCAGCAAAGCACCACCACAACGCTACACTGCCATTTCATGGGTCGACTGTTGGAATCATGTTCTTATGTTGGATGCTGTGAGTGACGGGACCCCTCTTGATGCTATTTTCGACCAGAGTCTTTAAGTTAAATCATGAACCCTGACCCTTATTGAGATGAGGGCCTGTTAATTAGTTAATGCGATTAACGCTAGTAAAGGACGATAAAGATTGTCCCTGGAAAATCTGCTAAATTGAATATCCAGCATGAGGGGTCAGAAAATGGAATAAATGAATGTCCAGAACGAGTTGTATTCACCTGAGGTGAATTATAAAAATAATACTTTTATTTTTACACATCTGCAGGGGAAGAGCTGCATTTCTCTGAACTTCTCTCTGCAGACGAGCAGCTCGTGGTCTTGAATGCGGACACAGCGTTCGTTCAAGACCCACGGTTGAATTAGTGGGAAACACTGTTATGTGACGGACTGACTTGTGAACATACTTAGGAGCTGTTTGAATTATCTAAAAATTATTTTAGCACTCTGCAATTGGCCAGTAGATGGCGATTGGCCGGCAGTAGATGGCGATCGGCCGGCAGTAGATGGCGATCGGCCGGCAGTGGATGGCGATCGGCCGGCAGTGGATGGCGATCGGCCGGCAGTAGATGGCGATCGGCCGGCAGTAGATGGCGATCGACAGGCTGGACACCAGATCTAACGTATCTCTTTACCATCCTCTTCTTCTCTCGTCATGTATCGGTCTCACCAGGCCACCGGCTAATAACCGACGTCTCTGCACATGTTGACTGTAGGGAACAAGAGCTGTGGTTGGGAGCTCTCCTCTGCTTGACAGCAACATTTTACAAGGTCAAGTTGGTTTGAAGGGGGAGTGTAGGGTGTGCCCTGGTGCATGCATGTGAGTAGATGTCTGTTAGGGTGGGAGTGGGGGGGGTTGTGTTTGCTCCATCACATAGCTTAATCTAATGTAGGTGTGGATTTGTGCATTCCAACTGCAAATCCATATAGATGACCAAGATATATTTGGGAACCTACACATATTCCTTGTGGAGGCTTTGCAGGGTTAACTGTAAATGGCGAACATACATCTGGGGAAATGTTGACATTTGGTGAGAGGGACTGTAATGATGACTGATATTTTAGTTTGGAGGCTTAACACTCAGGGGACATAACAGTTGGCTTGATTCCAACCACTGCTGCATCAGCAGTGGCTCGTACTTTCCCAGAATGAGTCAGAAAATGTATGTAAATGTATGTATGTGTGAGCGTGTAGTACAAGTGTGTGGCTGTTACAGTTACAAGATGCCTGACAAGCATGTAAGGGTTAAAATAAGTGAGATGGCAGTGTTTCAAAGCCACACAGAAGCCTCACTGTACTGCCAGATCAGTGCTAATGTAAATCTGCGCAAAAAGAAACTCCCTACCCGATCCTCTAAATGCTGCACACTTAGAAATAAATTTATAGATTAGTCCTGCACCTCCTCCATCCTCCTGGGTATTTACGTTTCTGTTCACACTCTGCAGAGGAAGCAAGTACTCCTCAGTTTCATGAGAGTGTGAGTTACAATAGTGCATGTGGTCAGCTCCTCTTTACGCGCCTAAGTCCTCAAGTGGCTCTGGTGAAAGGATTTAGCGTAGCAGAGGCAGACTAGTCATTGACTGGCTTCTGAGATGAAGAGGTCAGTCTCGTGTGTGTGTGTGTTTGTGAGATTACTCACTACACCATAGTCTTGTCTCTAATAGGCTTTGTGCTCTTTCGAGAACCACTCTGATCCTGAGCCAAGCTGTGATCCAGGCCAGTGTCACACGGACTACAGTAAAAGCCTTTCAGTTTTGATGCTTATGGGCAAATATTTGCAAATACTGTTAATATGGAGGCATCATGAGGAAAGACTTCATTTTGGTATATTAATATTATGAGCCTGTTAGTAGAGCTATTTTGTGCAATGTATACGGCGTCTTAATAAAGCTTCAAAGAACGGTTAATTGGTTTGCAGATTCTCACCAGTGCGGCACACACATTTAGGATATTAGCTAAAAGTTATTTATGTACAATATCCTAGGTGTGTGTAATGCATACACGCTTCAGACACAACATTATAACCACTGACAGGTGAAGTCAGACTACAAATATATAACATGGATTTTTCCTGTGACAGTGGCTCCTGCTTGTAGGAAATTAGGCAGCAAGTGAACATTTTTCTTGAAATTGATGGGCTGAAAGCACGAAAAATCTGCAAGCACAAGAAAATTGTATGGGACTGGTCAGAGCGTCTCTAAAGCTGCAGATCCGATTGTGTGCTCCTGGTCCACACTGGTTACTACCAACCAGAGTGGTTTAAGGATGGACAATTTGGGAACTTGTGACAGGGTCGTGGGTGTATGACGATCAAAGACTAGTCTGTGTCGTCTGATCCAGCAGAGAAGTGGAACACATTGTTGAAAAAGTTTGTGCCTTTTCTGATAGAAAAGTGTCGAAAAAGCACAGTGCGCCACAAAGATGACTCGATATCAAGCAGTTGCTTGATATCTTAATTTTCACTGATTATGGCTGATCAGTGAAAATTATATTGGAATCCCCCTCTAATGTGTAAAGTCAAAACGACTGCATGAATGAACCAGAACAGAAGACAAATGTAGAATTTGAATGAATATCAAGAAATGTAAGAGAAAAATAAATAGAAGAATTTTTTTTTGTCCAGTTGCTGTGTTTTATATTTTTTATTTGCATTATGGTATTTTCCTCCTGGATGTTGCTCTGTAAAATTCGAACATATGACAAATATGTCTATAAATATAAACAATCTGATCATCACCAAAATATAGTAGATTGTTCCTTGGCCCAAACCGTACCTCTCCTGAAAATGTAATAGAAATGTGTTCATACACCTTTGAGTAATTATACCAACATTCAAAGCAATGCCAGTAAAAAGCTTCACTCCTTGGCACACAGGCTCAGACTCTGGATTCTTCTCTCTGCTGGAGTTTTTACGGTTTCTGTTGCTTGAATGCGTTTTTTTCTCTGTAGCTCAAACTACTTGCCAAGCAAATAAACAGTAAGATGTATCCTTGGGGGTGGAAAAAAACATTTTTCAGTAGGATTACTTTTCCAGACCGAGACATTGCAGCAGGTTGGACTGTAGCAGCAGCCAAAACAAATCAAGAAACCTAACTGACCTGCTCGTGTTTCATGGCCCGTCTCCAAAAGCACCAAATTTATTACTCCAGCATTAACCGATGGGACTAATACATATTAAATGAATTATCATCCTAAATATTTTAGCTACAGGTCCGTCCTTTAAATCTGCTGAATGTTCTCCTGCCAAATTTGAAACTTCTTATGGAAGTGATAAAAAAAAAAAAGGATTGTTTAATCCAGAGATGGTGTTGATCCAAATGTTGGGATTTAAAGAGCTTCAAAGGTTTAAACCATTTTTTGAGTGTGAATTTTGATTGAAAATAAATCCTTTGTGTTGTTTTGGTGCAGGTGCAGCATCGTGTGTCGGGTCAGGTTATGGCTCTGAAGATGAACATCCTGGACAGTAACAGAGCCAACATGCTCAGGGAGGTCCAGCTCATGAACCGACTATCACACCCCAACATACTCAGGTAGTGTTTGATTCCCAGCATGTTCTCTTCTGCTACCTGTTAGAACCCGTTTTATATATTTTACTGGCATCCTTTAGCAGCCTCTTTCTAAATTTCCTGCCCTGGACCGGGTCATGTGATGATCTCTTTTACAGCTGTGTGTCTGTCTGCTCTACCTCCAGGTTTATAGGAGTGTGTGTCCATCAGGGACAACTTCACGCTCTCACAGAGGTAAGACACAAACTCTCAAAATACAAAAGACTGTTAGAAGAATCGGTTACTTTGTTTTATGTAGATGCAAAAGATGACAAGATCTTGATATAGAACAGATTGATTTGACGGAACGCTTCATTGGTTTTTGTCTGATTTTAATAAAATTTGCATCGATCAGCCGCAATATTAGAGCCAGTGACTGTTTCTACTGTTGTGACTGATGGGTGTGATGCCCTGAATTGTTAGCCTTCATTGTATCAAACAAAAATGGTGGCCACTTTTTCCTGCTTGAAATAATGTCTTTCTATATTTTTTATTAACAATATACTCTGGAAGCGTTATGTTATCACTTGAGTTTTTTTTTACCTTTTTGTTTTTCAAAATTAGCAATATAATAATTTAGTTAATTTGGAAAATTGACTGCATTATTTTTAAATGTAAACTAGTTTAGTTGAATCCAGTTTTATGTCTGTCTTTACGTGCAGACACACTCATGTAAAGTTACTTTTCCACTTCAGTAACATTGACGCTTATGTCAATAGTTTGTCGAACTATTACCCACTTAAGGACTTTGCAGTTAAGACGGAATGCCCATTTACACCTGCTGGACGTTGGAGTGTTTCTCCAGGATCGGTTGAACAGATATAAAATAATGAAATCAGGCTGGTGACATGTTGACTCCAGATGGAAACATAAATCTATGCTTGATTTCTCCATTTTGACAAGATCATTATTTTTAATTTGGAAAGATGGGGTCAACCATAGAAGTCAATGGAATTCACTTACACAGGCAGACGTTACATGTATTACAGTGTTATTACATAGTGGTGGCCGGTTACATGGCAGTTGCACGCATACGCGCGCCGTACATGCAAAACAATCATGATCTACCGCGACGCCCAAAATCTCCCAGGTAAACCAGAAAACACAAAACTCGCGATTTGTAACGCCAGTAAGAATAAAATAAGCCAAAACCCCGAAAGCGTTCCGCACAACTAACTTAATCACACACTTCAAATTTAATCGCCTGAGGAACATAGCAAATTAAAAGCTAACCTTAGAAGAGTGGCCAAACCTGGCGGAAGCTCGGCGCCAGCCACAAGCCCTGAAGTCCCTGAACAAAGACAACAAACAACATACAATGGACTGAACGACGCTTAAAAGCTTTATTTACACTTTGAAATGTCATACAATTGGTTTAAAAAACTCACTGGGGGAGGAAGGGGGTAAATTAATTTCAACAGGTCAGAATACATACACATAACATAATGCCGACCAATCTTGTTACTTCCACTGAAATCCTTCAAAGTAAGAGCACTTAACATGAATTATTCATTATGAATTTTAAACTTTAAAGAAAAACAATCTGAATGGGACAAAGACGGTATCGGCCGGTCAGACTTTATCGAAATCATAATTGGGTGATTGGCCAAGAAAATTGTAATATGTGTATCTCAAGTTTAAAGCTTTTGTTTTCTTGGGGTAATTAGCAGCTCTTATTTATACTGCAAACAAATAGACTGTAATACAAAGTACAAGATCTACAACTGACCAGTGAGTTAAACGTCAACTGAATTACCCAGAATGAATTCCAGTGACTTTTCACCGGTTTCCTTTTTGTGATAGGTTTACCTGGTGTTGCCACGGTAACCAACCTGCTCAACAGTGAGAACAGAAAAAAGGTCAAGGGATGAGAGGATTGCGTGCTTGATCTCTCGATTCAGTATTTGTGGCACACGTCATCAGATTACATCGGTTTCAAAAATCAGCAGTTTTCAGATATTAGGCTATTGAAATATATTTTTTACGTAACTTATTGGTTATGATTTGGTAATATTTTTAATAGAGGTTTTCAGCCAATTTCATAATGGAAAGGTGATGAGATGTGTTTTTTTTTTTTTGGTTTTTTTTGGGAGAAATAATGACATTTCATTGCCGTTTTTCCTGATGATCCAGTACATCAACGGCGGTAACTTGGAGCAGCTGCTGGGCAACAATGTTAACCTGTCGTGGAGAGTGCGGATCAGCCTGGCCCTGGACATCGCTCGAGGACTGCAGTACCTGCACAGCAAGTTCATCTTCCACAGGGACCTCACTTCCAAGGTGACAACACAGACGCATCAGGGGCAATGATCAGAATGCACACATCACTGAACACTGGAACAGACCGATCCTCCCAGAGGACTCTGCACCTCGCATGTAGAACACGCCCATTAAACTTCAGCTAATCAGCATATGGATGTTCCACAACAGGTAGATGTGAGAACAGATATATTTTATGGTTGAAACGAGTCATATAATGAGGAAGTTGTTAGAAAGAGTTACAGAAGAGGATGGATAAAACCACGGAGGTACAAGAGTGCAACAACCCAAATTATTGAATTCCAAAACAATGCCAGAGGAAGATAAAAATGTACCTCATGTTGTTCAAACAGAAGTCTTAGAAATCCAAATTTTTGCTCATAATAAAGTTTTTGGAAACGATAAACATGTCTGCAAGTTTAGAAGCTTTGCAGATGCATCACAGATTTTGCAGCCATGTCAAGAAAGAATTTATGGGAAAAGTTACTATGCGGATGTACACTGATCAGCCATGACATTAAAACCACTCTCCTAATTTTGTGTAGGGGCCCTTTTAACCACTGAAACAAAACAGGTGTGTTCTGAAACCTTTTTCTATCAGAACGGTCTCTTACGGCATTAAAATACTACTGTAGCTCTTCTATGGGATGGACAATATCAGAACCAGGAAATACTTTATTGGTCCCCAGGGGGGAAAATATTTTGCTACAGATTCTCCTTAAAACTATTAGAATAGAAATGGAAATGGATCAGTGTTTGTCATGGCATGGAATTTTTGGAAGAAAAAAATAATATTGAATTTTACACTGACCAGGTAAAGTTTAAAGAGTGTACAAAATTAATTAAAAGAGAGATAAGTGTCCGAATCTTTGAAGCTTTTTGAATTTAATAATTTTGGATTTTCATTTAAGAGACTCTTATGCTAAGCTTTATTTAATGTGATATGGATCCTTAAGCATATGGCTATTAGTTTGTTATATAGTCCATCAAATGTTGCTATCTGACTAACAATGACTGTTGAAGGGCCCTGACCATCAGAAGAATAGTGAAATAATAACTTCATCTGGAAAATGTAACATAAATCAAACCTTCCTTTGGCCACATTTTGACTTGGTGAAGTTAATCTACTGTTCAGCAGAGCTGAAGGCTGAAAACTATGGTCTCCCAAATAGACGAAAACAAAAATCTCTGTTCAACAGTGTTTACATACAGAGGGCCACATGCAGCCTTTCAGAAAGGAATGCTCAAACACCGAACACTCAAAAGCGGTAATAGTGATGTGTGTGTGTGTGACCTCTGACCCCTCTGTGCAGAACTGCCTGGTGCGCTGGGAGGGCTGCGTGTGCTCGGCCATTGTGGGAGACTTTGGCCTGGCAGAAAAAATTCCAGATTACAGGTCAGTCCATAACGGTCTATTCATCGAAACCTCTATCAACACTGTGATTAGATAAGCCGCACTCAATAAATTACATTCCTCCACTTCTCTCTGTCTCGCTTATCACTCCTTCTGTATCTGCCTGAACAAAGTGTTCACAGCTGTCCCCACCACAGCTTCTCCTGCCGGTCGGAGACACTTAGATGAGACAGAATTAGCTAAATGTGAACCATTACTTCCAAAGTATGTACACAGACTGCCCCCCCCCTGTAAAGGCTGCTGAAGCCCTCCTCCTCCCAACCACCGCTCACTACATGGGGAACTTTCAGTAATCTTGTGAGCGGTCCTTTCAGTGGGAAAGAGTGTGGTAATGGTTTCATCCACACAGATTGTCCATTTTTATCACGAGCGGCTATAATCCAGCGCGTACTTGCCACCCAGCTGCTGTGGTCTCCCTGCAGTTCCTCCCGCGTTTACAGCCGTGTTGGGTTTTTTCAGAGTGCAATGACATTTATGTGGAATACTTGACTCAGTCATAAATACTACGGAGTATAAATGACCAGCAGAGTTGGAGCCATCCAGTTTTATTTTCTTCAGATGGTTTTCCAGTGACATCACATAATAAATGTAGGAATACCACAAGGGGGGGAAATACTCCACAGCCAGGAAATACGTGCTGTAATAGAAACCAGAGCATAAAAAATAACAGTAGTTATTGGAGTAATAGTGAAATGAAAATGTGAAGTGTTGAAGTAATCAGCATATAAATCAATCTCATGTTACATTAGTACACGTAAAGGTGTGGGGCTGATAAGCTACAAATAGACAAGATATGAATGAAAAGACAATATGTGTTCATTTAGTTTTAATTGCTAAATAATCCCTTGCTGATACGAGCAACAACACTGTTAAATTGTGAACCTTACTCACATTATACTAAAAAGAACTTTTGCCACTTATCCATAACGCTGTTATTCAAATATTCCTTATTAAATGAGAATATTGACCCGTATGAATGACTGTTGTTTAGTCATAAAAATGTTTATTCCCTTGTTAATGGGTGGCGATAATGCAGCCATGAACTGTTAAAAACTGCTATTACCACTAACAGGTGGTGGTATTTCAACTATTAATTGACATTTGGTTATCAATTAGTATTTTTGATGGAAATACCCAGGCTCACTACCATTATCTTTTTTTATACTTCTACCAAAGGGGCATTATCCAAATCTCACATGACTGCTGAACAGAACTCAATGGAAATTTCATAAATGCTTATGTGTCAACTCCTTTACAACACACCTTAGTCATGGGGGTTTATCTACATTTTTAGATAAACCCACGGTGGAAGTTCCCCAAAAAATACAGAAAGCCTTTGCGTTGTCAAAGGAGTAATTTTGGAAGATTTTAAAAATTTATCACACGGAGGAGCATCCGTTGAGGTTGACAGGTTTGCACCTGGTCCTTAGGGGTCTTACGGGTTATTTGTGAATTTGCTTACTGTTAGATTTGAACTTTTTATGTTGGTTTGCTGACATACATTTTCACCAATTAACCGTTTATTCATGACTCCTAGTTTGTCTTGATTTAAAAAAATATAGAGGATCCACTGGATTATTGGGAGTGGGATGATGAGAGATGCTGCTTTCAGTATGTTTTAGGCCCCTGCCCACACAGACACAGTCATATCCCATGAGTTCCTCGCCTCCCCCTCCTCACTGTCACTTAGTAAACACACAACTCTTACGGAGATGACACAGCTGCCACTGTAATCTGGCCTGCCCTTGTTGGCGTGCGTTGTTTGGTGTGCGTTTCCGCCAACGAAGCCCTGTCACCTTTTGTGTTTACACAACTATACGTCACTGTCAGGTGGGGTTACTTTGGTGATTTAACTGCTTTTTGAGTTTAAACCGTCACAATTCATGAAATAAGCTAAAAATGCATGTCCATAAAGCAAAAAAAAATAAAAATTTGGATTCCACCTCAAGGAGATTGTTTTCTTTTATATACGTGCATGAAGACTCAGTTTGTTCAAGCCTATGCTTCAAAAGCTGCTGTTGGACTTTGTTTCCATCATTTTCAAGGACGTGTTTGCTTTATATTTTAGTCAAACACTAGCCGAGCGCCGACAGAGAATGGACGACATTGATGGCTCTTCTTGAATGTGTGTTAGTGTTGGAGTGCTACCACTGCGCTCCTGGCATGGATGGAAGGAGAGGAGATGACAGGGGTTTAGGAAAAGCACTCCAAATAAGGTCAAACTATTCCAGTCGTCCTGCTTCTACTCTTAACTGCCTTTCTGGATCTCTGCTGCCCTTCATATAATTACTCACTCCTGTCCGTTTCAATCTGATGTTGTAAACTCTCGCTGTAAACATTTTGTTGTTGTTCTCTCTTCATTGCCTTCTTCGCTCTTCTGTCGCTCCACTTCCTCAAACGTTGTTTACATCGGGAGCCGAGATCATCTTTGCGCCTCATTCTGCCTTCACTTCCCTTTCTATATTTTATTTTTTTGCATTATCATTGTGTGTGTGTGTGTGTGTGTGTGTGTGTGTGTGTGTGTGTGTGTGTGTGTGTGTGTGTGTGTGTGTGTGTGTGTGTGTGTGTGTGTGTGTGTGTGTGTGTGT